>JXCR01116296.1:0-10014 GCA_002079205.1 Phalaenopsis hybrid cultivar
GTAATTACATATCTCACACCTAAACTTTCATATTTACATACAAAGCACTTTGATGCCTAAATATATTATGCATGAAAAGGTGTATTACACTTTTAAGAAGTGGTAATATGGTTATTTTTTGATATGGTAATAAAGATTTGAGTGATGTGTGTAAATATGAAAATTTGGGTGTGAGATATGTAAGTACGTATGAATTGTGTGATATGTTTGTAAATGCCCTATTTTCTTTACACTTAAGTAAATGCTTTACATGAGCAGGCTATGCAACCACATCAACATAGAGATGAAGCATTGTCTGTTTTTAAAGGTAGCAAATAAATAATTCCAGATACTTGAGCGCTGTATAAAATTTCAAGAAAGATGTTCTATGCAGCATTTATCCAATTTTTAATTTTATAGCAGTTAGTTATACAATATTAGGCTCAACTGTCCTATTTAACAATTTCAAAAAGCTAGAAAACATCTTATAAGTAAATGAGCACAAAATAACAACATAAATTAGAAAACTTTTATGATTTTTTCCGTGGTTCATGTTATGGCATTCTTGCAACACATACTTACATGGCTATATAATATAAATGTTTATAATTTACAAAAATTTGTTGTTGCCCCAGGAAAAAAATGTTGACTTCCCAAGGACCAGTGCGATTTGGTAAATAAAACATATACTGAGCTACGGATTCATATGCTGCACAAGGAAACAAATTTGTCACATATTCATGTGCAAACAAGGGAGAGGAGAGCCATAGATTGCTCCCATGAGCAGAACTAAGAGGGAAGCAACAGGTAAATAACAAACAAGGTATATAATGAAATTATTGACAACCGTTTTTCATTTTGAAATTACTGTAATTAGTATTTATCCTTAAGATTGTTTAGTTTTCATTTAATTTATGGGCAGTTTCATGCATAAAAACTCATTGGCGGAATCATGAACCAAGCTTTTCAGCCATTTCTTCTTTCTTACATGATATCAGAGCAATGCTAGAATCATCCTCTTAAACATTTGTTTTTACCTTTTCTTCATTCTTATTATCATCATGTTTCATTTTTTTTTTTTTTGACTTCCCTTACAAACAAGTCGACCAATATGAATATGATGAAAAACATATTAACGAAGACTTCCAAAGGCTACAAACCTTGTATTATTTGAATGGAGTAAACTACCTAAAATGGTCTCATATTGTGACTTCTCTTAAAGAAAAGAGAAAATCCAACATTTCATTGATCCTCCTCTTAACCTGGAAGACCCGATGTCTGCACTTTAAGATTAAGCAAATTTCATGACTATTTCATAGTTATGGAACACCATAATGCATGAAATCAATGAAAAATACTATTACGTCTGTAATAAAACCCGCCCTCTTGGACCGGTCGAAAGCCACCCAACCGGACCGCCACAATAACAGACGGGCCGGACTTTTTCGTGAGAAGAGGTAGGGCAGAAATTTGCCATGGCAAAAGGCAGGGAGCAGGTGGGATCCATGAAAGCTTTAATCACAAACTCAAGGAGGAGGAATTAAAGAAGTTTGGAGGGAAAGTAGGAACGAAAAGTTTGGAATGTTGTGGGAGGATTCTATTAAGGAGAGAACGTAGGGTTTGCTCTTTTTAATGCATGTTTGTGGGATGTTGTGTTTTTCTTCTTCCTGTGGTATTCCTATCGACGTCAAGGGTTGAACTATCGCTTAAAAAGTAGATCATCATTGTATCTGGCATGTTTTCGTTTGTGTTTCGTAAGAACAATTCTTATTTGAATTGCTTCCATCTATCTATTGTCGTTTTGTCAGTTTTGTTTGCTGATTTTGATTCCGGAGCATATCAAATTGATATAAGAGCCTAGATCTTGGTAAGATAGAAATAAAGAAAGTGGATGTGCTAGAAGGAGAGATAGGGCAAATCAGATCGAGAATGAAAGAGAGGTTTGCCACCATGGAGAATAGGTTTTCTTCAATTGAAAGTCAAATGGATTATGGATTAGAGAGCATAGGAGAAATCTGGGAGATGATAAAAAATCTCATAGAGATACAATCCTAGACCGAGTCGATCGCTCCAGTTGCAAACCTTAACCAAGGATTGATCAAGGAATCCTTCGCCAGGTTAAATGGGAAGGAGATTGAGCGAGAAGACGAGGAACACATCATCTATTACCAAGAGCGTCCTTCGGGACTCCAAGAGAAGGGGGAGTGGAGACTTTCGGTGGAGGGGGGATGGGCAGAAAATTTGAGGGATGTGAGCACGCTGAAGGAAGGAGGAAATAGAAGCTGGATATGCATATGATCGAAGGAGGGAGTCCCACCCTACACACATGGGGGGAAATAACTGAGGAAGAGGAGGTTGAGGTGGAGATGTAGGGGTCTAAAAATTGAAGATTGCAATCTTCGAATAAGTGGATGCACATGAGTGGGTGTATCACGTGGAACGATACTTTACAATCAACGGGTTAACTGAAGAAGAGAAGCTCGTGACAGCAGGATTATGTATTGAGGAAAAGACATTAGTGTGGTTTCAATGGATTAAGGCAATGTATCTGAGGCACTCATGGGACGAGTTTAAGGATTGCTTGTCGGAGTGTTTCCGAGCCATTCGAGAAGAAGACCTACACGAGCAATTGTAAGCTCTGACTCAAGAGGAGCCGGTTACAGAATACCAGGAGAAGTTCAAGCTCTTGTTAGGAAATTTGAGAGGTGTACTGCAGCAAAACTGGAAGGGAATTTCTTGAAAGGCCTAAAGCCCGACATATGAGCATTCATCCGCCCCTTGAGATCGTGTGGATTGAGGAAAATGATGGAGCTCGACCAAATGAAAGAGGATAAATAAACAGGTAAAAAAGACCAGCAAAGGTGGCAACACTGGAGAATTCTACCAGAGCACCTTTACAGCCACGACACTGAGGACCCGGCGATGTTATTTCAAAAAGAGACGCTGAATGAGGAGAATACAGGGACCAATTTCGAGAGTAATTGAAGTCTTGCAGATGCAGAAGTGCATGATAAAATAGCAAAAGAATTATGTTATCACTGTAACGAGAAATATGCCTCAGGTCATCGTTGCAAGAAGCGCGCCTTTCAGATAGTTTTAGCTCAAAAGGATGTTACAAAGAGTAATGAATCAAAGGAGGACACGATGGATGATCATTTGCATTTGGATGTGGTGGAGTCCCTCAATTCGGTGGTGGGATTTACTCCGAACCACACCATGAAGGTGGGGGTGGATCGGGGAACATCCAATTGTGGTATTGGTAGATAGCAGAGCCACACAACTTTATGTCAAATCAGGTCGTAGAGAAGCTAGGGTTAGAGATGGTGATTACATGGAGCTTTGGTGTCATGATGGGGATAAAGAAGGTGGAGAAAAGTTGAGGAATTTGCAAGGGGTTAGTTCTGACAGGCTTTGAATAGGGAGACGGTGTTGAGTAAGTTTCTTATTCCTGCAATTGATGATTTACTGGATGACCTTTACGGGGAAGTCATTTTCTTAAAAATTGATCTTAAGTTAGGATACCACCAGATCAGGATCAATCCAACGGATGTGCACAAAACAATGTTCAGAACACATGAAGGATATTGTGAGTTCTTAGTGACGTCGTTTGGCCTCACCAACGCCCCGTTGACATTTCAGTCCCTCGTAAATAAGATTTTTCAATCTTATCTCAAAAAATTTATCTTGGCCTTCTTTGATGGCATTCTGATTTATAGGCGTAGAGAGACTAAGCATGTGGGGCACCTAAGGACAGTCGTGGAGACATTGAAGGAACACCGGTTGTATGCCAACTTGAAGAAATGTTCCTTTGCACAGTTACACGTGGAGTATCTAGGGCATTTAGTGACCAGAACGGGAGTATCAGTGGATCAGTCCAAAATCGAGGCTACGGGTCTCACCGGTTACAACCAGAAGTTCGTGAGAAGATATGGCACGATAGCATGGCCACTGACATAGCAGTTGATTAAAAAAAAACAATTTCAAATGGGGGAACCAACATCTCGATATTAGCACTCCCAGATTTCAGTAAACTATTTATGGTGAAAAAAGATGTGTCAGGGTACGGGTTCAGAGCAGTGTTCATTCAGGATCAGCTGTTGATTGCCTACTTTAGCCAGGTTCTTACAGTCAGAGCGAGGCTAAAGTCAGTATATGAATGAGAATTGATGGCGATCGTCTTGGCCATTCAAAAGTGACAGCCCTACCTGTTGGGACAATATTTTCTGGTCAGGACAAATCATAGGAGTATGTATCTTTTGGAGCAGCGGATGATGATTGAGGAGAATCAGAGATAGCTATCCAAGCTAATAGGATATGATTCCAAATTTAGTACCAGCCCGGATTTGAAAACAAGTCAACTGATGCACAATCAAGAAATGTAGGGTAACCCCAATTGACAGCTATATCGGTACCCATTGCCCTAGAGTGGGAAGCCTTGACACAAGAGAGCTAACGAGAGGAGCTGAGGAAGATAAGGGTCGAGCTACTACAGTATTCAAACAGTCATCCAAGATATGCATTGAGGGGACAGCGGCTGCTCCACCATGTGCGATTCGTGCTACTCAAGACATCGGAATATATTCTCAGATTATTACAAGAGTTTCATAGCAGTGAGATCGAAGGACAATCGGAGCAAAAGATTTACAGTCGTCTAGCGGTAGAGCTATATTGGTGGGGATGCGTAGAAAATGGAGGCCATTGTGGCAAAATGCAATGTGTCTGCAACACAAGTACTTAAGCACAGCACCAGGAGGGTTAATACAATCATTAGCAATGTCAGGGATGGTTTGAGAAGAAGTGATGATGGATTTAACCAAGGGTTGTCACGGTCAGAAAGGTTCATAGTAATCATGGTGGTCGTGGATCTCTTGAGTAAGTATGCACATTTTATTTCCTTACGATATCCCTACACTCAAGTCTCAGTTGCGGCAGTGTTTATCCAGAAAGCGGTTCGTTCGCACGGAGTGTCGAAATCAATTGTATCAGATAGGGACATGGTGTTCCTCCACTTCTGGAATAAGCTATTCGAGTTGCAATGGACGGTCCTTCAAACAAGCAATGCATATCATCCCCAAATTGATAGGCAAACGGATGTGGCCAATAGAAGTGTAGAGACATGCCTGAATTGTTTTGCATCTGAAACATCGAAGCTATCAACCAAGTGGATTGCATGAGCCGAATATTGGTATAATATTTTGTACCACACCGCAGCACAAACCACCCCTTTCAAGATATTATATAGACGGGAACGACCTCACTTAATCCATTATGGGCATTGCGTCACACCAATATCTAGCATTAATCAATAATTGGAGAAGAGGGACAGAATATTAGTAAGCTCAAGGGGTAATTATTGAAAGTTCAACGACTCATTAAGAGAAAAGCAGATGAAAGCAGGAGAGATGTGTAATTTAAATCAAGGGACATGATCTACTTGAAACTGAAATCCTGCCGACATAAGATATTGGCCAAGAGACGCAAGAAACTTCACCGTGACACTTTGAACCTTATGAGGTGATGGCATGCATCGGGCCAGTGGCCTACCGTTCGAGATTACTACCATCGTCCACACTACACCTTGTCTTTCATGTATCACAGTCGAGATGTGCGATTGAAGATCATACACCATCGTCTACAATACCGTTTGGTAGGAAATATTTACTCACCATAGAACTTTTTAAGAGACCTTTTAAAAGACTTTCTACCTAATGACCGGACATGTCATTTTGAAGAATAAGATCTTCCCGATAAAAGAAAAAATTATGATAAAAATGGGCCTAAACAACCGGATGGTGAAAGCCACCGTTAGTCTATGAAACCAGCTTTTTTCTTTCTTTTCCCCTTACTTTGCGGGTGTAAGATAAGCTTTATTTTAATTATGTGGTCTCGTTCCCTACAACAGCAAGCCCTTATAGTTAATTACATCCTTAAAGTTGTGAACCCTAAAGAAAACTTTTGATTAATGTAATAAATCAGATTGTCAAAGATTGAACTTTCATAATCGGAGTGAGTGAAAGTAGAGGGTCCAAATTGGAGGTATGGGACTTACAGCCAGATAACAATATGTCATGAGAATGGCACAAACAAGTTATAAAATTTAAAGAGAGATTTGAAAGGGTTTGATGATGAGTTTGAGCTGATTAGGCGAAGTCAAAAGATAAATCGGGGATACTGAATTTGACTGACAAAAAATGGTTGAAAAACCCTAAGCTAAGGATAAAGTTAGGTAGAGAAGGATTTCTAGAAGAGAAATGAAATCCTAGACTATAAGGAATTTTAAAAGCAGACTAACCTAGACTGCGAATGACGTCCCTGGTCAAATGTCCATGGTTTTCCATCGTCCCTGGAATGTTGGTATACGTTGACTATGACCAGCCTCATAACCAGTGACCACCCTTGAATGTAAAAGTATGAAATATTTCTAGCTTCAAAGAAGTCTGAAATACCTTCGTCAGCAACCATGTGTTACTTCATCCTAAAGTATTTCCTCTAGTCTCAGAGGGTGGGTTTGTTGTTTTGTATGTCCTAGTCCTTAGCACTAACTAGAGTACATAGACTCACCTAGGCTTCTATACTCAGACTAACCTGGGGTATTTGTATGGTCCTCAGTTTTTGTCAACATTAGCCACCCTGAAGTTTATGTCGGATCTAAGGTCTTCTTCTTGTTATTTATCTTGGTATGTTTTAATGTTTATTTGAAGTTCAATATTTGAATTCATGTCTTATTTCAATTCATGGGTTTGACAGTCATGTTCTCAGAGTTTTCTAAATTTTGAGTTTGTTTTGTTTTGAGTTTTTTTTTTTTTTTTTGTGGAGAAAACCGAGAGGCTTTCATCCTTGTTTTTGTTTTATGCATTTTTTTATTCTTTTTGTTTGGTTTTTGAATATAGAATAACGTATGAAATGAAACATGAAATAACACATACATAGCCTTGGATTAGACTTGCGTTACGGTTAAGTAAAGGTAAGTTGAATTTCTAGCTTAAGTTAGCTTAGGATTGAGCAGAGGTATGATATGAATTTGTTGGTTTAGGTTTGAATTAAACTTGAGCTGATGTGGGTTGACTCGTGTTTGGTTTGGGTTTGACCCAAGTTGAGTTGAGTCTGATTTGGGTTGACCCATGTTATATTAGGTTTGGTTTGGTTGACTCAAGTTGACTTGGGTTTGATTTTGGTTGACCTAAGTTAAGCTGGGTTGCCCCAGACTAAGTTGAGTTTGTGTTGGCTTGACTCAGGTTAAGCTAGGTTTACCCAGGTTGAGCTGCGTTTGATTTGGGCTAGGTCGTCCCTCGGTTGGGTCAGGTCAAAGTTGGGTAAGGTCTGGGTTAGGTTTAGGGTTCGGATTAGATTAGACCTGGGTTGGGCCAGACCTAGGTTAGATTTAGGATTTGGGTTGGGTTATGTTGGACCTAGATTTGAGATTGGTTCAGGTTGGCTTTGGGTTAGGTTTTGGGATTGGTTTAGGTTATGTTAGGTTTGAGCCTAAATGGGTTAGGGCTAGGATGGGTTCGAGTCGACCTGAGTCGAGCCCAAACCCAAGCCTAATCCAAGGCTATTGAGTTGGCTTACTAGCCTATTAGGAACATAAAAAAAAAAAATTTTGAAAAATGAAGGAGAAAGGCTTACCAAAGTAGGATGACCGGAGGGATGAGGCACGTCAGAATTCTCCTTTCCTCTGTGCTCGTGTTGAAGTCCTCAATGACAGAGCATTCCATGGTCGTCCGATTAGGTGGAGGGTCGACGGCCACGATATATTGGAGTTGGAAGAGCCACGGATCGCCGTAGGCGAAACAGTGTGACGGTTTTTGCTCTGATCTGTGGAAAAAGGCTACAAATCGGTGGTGTATCAATGGGAGTGATCGCATGAAGTGTCACTTCAAGATAAACCTAGGCATGATCACGCCCAGGGCTAGTGTGACCGCGTTGATAAGCTTTCGGGCGTGGTCACACCTAAGCTAGTCGTGACCATGCGAGGTAATTCTAAGTGTGGTCACGCCCAACCCTGGCGTGACCAAACGCTAGGCTAAAAATGGCAGTGCAATGTCTTGGCCAATGTTGCTGCACTGGACCTAAGGGAGAATGTTCATGCAAATTCCATATGACCAAAAATGAGGTCAACAAATGGACCGGGCTAAAGCTAAAAATGGCAATGCAATGTCTTCGCCAATGTTGTTGCACTAGCCCAAGGGAGAATGTTCATGCAAGTTTCATGTGACCAAAAATGAGGGCAACAAATGAACCCCCAACTGTTCAAAGTACGTCGCACATATTAGTGTTGACCGAAGTGATCAAACAAGTTCGTAGAACATATGATTTTATTTGGATATGTCAAAGATTTAGAGCTAGAGTTTTAAGAATTATAATGTTTGGATTCGTTGGGGATTGCAGGTTTATCTAGACACATTAAGGTGAAAAAACCAATGTGGATTTATATCTACCCAAAGAGGTGAACAGGTCAACAAAATCAGGAAGGACAGCGATGGAGCTTATCATTCATCCTGATAGCTAGTCAGAGATATTGAGAGAACTGTCATTAGGAGGAAGAAAAGCACTGGGATTAAAATCCAACCAAGAAGACAGACAGAATAATTAGATCAGGAAGAATAGCACTAGAGCTTATCATTCATCCTGAGAGCTAGTCAAGAAACTAGGAGGACTAGGGAGAAAAACACAGATACTAACATCCAACTAGGAGGTAGATCGAATAACTAGATCAAGAAGGACACCAGTGGAGCTTATCATTCATCATGATAGTTAATCAGAAGAACATTTAAATAATTGTTGGTTTAGCTTTGTTGGGGAATTTAGTTTTAAGGAGTTCTGATGTGACTGTGTTGTGTTTGGACACAGTAGGAAAGAGGATGCAAGAACTTATTCTCAACCTAAGAGGTGCATAACGGCAACTTGATAAGGATAGATGAGGCTGGGAGCTAAATTGAAGGCAAGTGAGGTGGTCAGTTCAAAGTAGGCAGTTCAGGGACTAATGTCTACCTTGAGCTCTGATATGATTGTCGTAGAAGTTGTCCAT
The DNA here is from genome assembly GCA_002079205.1 of Phalaenopsis hybrid cultivar. Taxonomy (NCBI): domain Eukaryota; kingdom Viridiplantae; phylum Streptophyta; class Magnoliopsida; order Asparagales; family Orchidaceae; genus Phalaenopsis; species Phalaenopsis hybrid cultivar. The sequence continues at coordinate 9,008 of JXCR01116296.1, forward strand.
TAGATTTCTAAGGGTCCTGCAATGTACAATGACTACACCAAATAGTTGCATGTACTCTAAGAGTTTATAGAGTCAAAAATTTGACTTATCGAATCCTATGTGGGGATTGAGGACAATGAACAGAGAAGTGAGAAAACTTATGTATTGTATTGACTTGTGTTAGTTTGTTGTTTAGGTGTTCAATGACTGGTACTAAGAAAGATTCCTGGCAAGAATGTTGTTAGCTCCAGATTTAATTTTGATTAGTCAATGAATTACTTTATCGTACCCGAACATAAAGTGAAAGCAATGAACCAAGTTGCTCAGTGCAGGGGCCACGTCAGGACTTAATTCCAATAATGGAGAGCTAATGACAGTATATTCCTCTAGTTCACACTAGAAAGGTTTAGCCTGACTCGATAGTGTGCAATGGCTATATTAGGACCCATCCTAGATTTACAAAGCTAAAACAACGATCCAAATTGAGGTCGGCGTGTCAACAAAACTAACGACCTGAGAAATAAGAGACATTCGGTGTCCAATGAGCCAAACTGAGACTCAACTCAAAATTACTAACTCAAAGCATTAACCTATATCAGCAGCCGCAACTGTGACTAGATCAAATGCATCTGATCCTATTGTGATGGTGTCATATGAGGCATGCTCCAACTTCCGATGGATCATCAGCTAGATCTGTGAAAAGAAATGATCAATGTCAAACCAATTCTAACTGTCTCGTTTCAAGGTGTTCAATGACAGTACTAGATGATAGTGGTTATACTCTAAGTTTAATCAGCCAAAGCATAGTCTGTATGATCATACTCTTGTTGATTAACATCCTCCAACCCTGGAGAAAGAAAAGTGTATTATGTAGGCGTTCAATACACCATATGATTTGGAAAGGTGTCCATTGACAAATCCAAGATTTGAAAGTCTAAAGTGTTGAATTGATAGAATCTGAAAAAATCGTCGACATCAGATAGCCCTGCAGACTTTAGTAAATTAGTCCACTTTAACTTCAAGTGCAC
>JXCR01116298.1:0-25926 GCA_002079205.1 Phalaenopsis hybrid cultivar
TGTTGAGTATCGCCTCCGCGAGATCATGCAGGTTTTTCCTTATTTTTGCTGTTGAATCTGTTTTTCTTAAAGTTCTACTGCTTCCGAGCGGTTGATTGATTGTTTTGTTTGAGTGAAGGAGGCGATCAAGTGTATGCGGCACTCGAAACGGGATGTTTTGACGGCGGACGACGTGGATAGCGCGCTTAGCTTGCGGAATGTGGAGGTTTGTTGTTTCTCTTGGTTTGTTGAGTTTGTTTGATGATGTTTGTTGCTGGAATCGGAAAATTAGGGTTTTTTTTAAGGTTATCATGTATTGTGAAGGAGTTCAAATTTTCCTACTTCCGTGCTTTCATTGTTGATTTTAGATCGTGGTACCTTTCTGTGCACTGTTAGCGTTTGAGCTGCTGCGAAGATTCCTGTTTTGGTTGCCTGTGTGACTATCTGAAAGATTAGAGAATTTATAACTCGACGATGCTTGCTTGTATTTATAATCTGTTGTTTGCAAATTTTTCGAATTTAAACAAGTTCTTGGGTTGTATTAATGTAAGCTCGCTTGAGTCTGAATTTGCAGGTAATTCATGGATTTTTACCTAGGAAAATTTTCATAAATAACCCCCATTTTTATGGATTTTCATACCCAAAACCAAAAATTCAATATTTGCATTTATAACTCCTTAGTGTTGTAAACCTATGCATAAAAAGATGTATTTCCCTTTTAAGAAGTTTCTAAGAGTCCTACTTTTGAAGTGATATTAAAGATTTGAGTTTTATATGTGTAAATATGAAAATGTAAATGTTATTTAAATACATAAGAATTGCGTTGTCTGAATGTAAATGCCCCTTTTATCTATTTCCTAAGTTCTTTCAACAAGCTATATAAAAATCAGTCTCACTTCCTTTCCGCCCAACCAAGACAAAAAAGAAAAGTTTTTTTTTTAAATTATTATTTCACGCCTACTGCTTTTATTTTTTACAGCCACTTTATGGGTTTGCCACCAATGATCCATTGAGGTTCAAAAGAGCCGTGGGTCACAAGGATCTGTTCTACATCGACGATAAAGACTTAGAATTTAAAGATGTACCGTCACTTTCCACCATGATTATTTTTAGTTATGATAATCCAGCCATTGTTTTGCTTTGCCATGTAATTATTGATTTATTTGCTCAATTTATGATAGGTGATCGAAGCACCGCTACCTAAAGCACCTCTTGATACTACTGTGGTGTCCCACTGGTTGGCTATCGAAGGGGTGCAGCCTGTGATTCCCGAAAATGTTCCGATGAACAGTAGGTTCTATTTTTTTAGTGGAGCGTGCCTCTTTTCTTGCCATCACCGTTGCTTATCACCATAGCTTTTCACGATAAGTTTGCAATAAGCTTGATAGTATCTCTCTGTTGTCTTCTATGCTTACGTTAGCTTGATATTGTAAACTATTTGGTTGAGTTCTATGGTCTTTAACATCCAGGTTTGAGATCTAAGATTTAAATCTCAGCAAAAAAGGCATTGTTGATCGACCACAAGATTTAATCCGTATTGGTTTTTGACAGGGAAATTTACATACGTACCGCCCAATTCCTATGTATTTACATATCTATCACATAAACTTTATTTTTTACATTTATAAAACTTTAATCATTCACATCACAGAAAAATACCACTATTTTAACTTTCAAAAAGTGATACACATTTTCATAAATAGGCAGGTGATATACATGCAAAAATTAAAGCGTAGGTGTTAGATACGTAAATGCATATGAATTGAGTGGTATGTATGTAAATATTCCTTTTTTATATTGTGGACTCCAGTTTTGTTCTACAAATGAATTGGTTTTTTTTGGTTGCGATGAATGTTTCTATATATGATCTAGACATTTCCTCTAACACTTGAGCCTTCACTTATCATAACCTGAATATGAAAATCTAAAATTCATATTATTCACCATCTTAATACTTTCCAGCCATTCTTGCTATGATTGATAGCAAGAAGGAATCTGCAAGAGATGATGGACTTCCCATCGATATTAGGCTTCCAGTCAAACATGTTCTTTCCAGAGAACTTCAGGTGATATTTCAGTTTTGATATCAGTGCTTTCTTTAAATATTGGGGAATTTATATGCATACCACCCAATTCTTATGTATTTACATATCCAACAAATAAAATTTGCTTTTTTACATTTATAACATCCAAATCTTTCATGTCACATAAAAAATTAACTCTTTAAGTTGTTAAAAAGTGCAGTAGACGCATTTTAATGAATAGATAAGGTGGTTTGTATGTAAAAATTTAAGTGGTATGTAAATAAATGGGAATTAAGTGGTATGTATGTAAATCTTCCTTCAATATTTTATTAAGTATCAAAACAATGGTATTATGGTAAGCTTGTAATCATGTTAATTCCTTTGTATTTCAGCTATACTTTGATAAGATCTCGGAGCTAACCATCAGCAAGTCTGACTCTGCCATTTTCAAAGAAGCATTGGCAAGTTTGTCTAATGATTCGGGGCTTCACCCTTTAATCCCATATTTCTCATACTTCATTTCAGATGAGGTAAAAATGTAAAATCTTCGTTTGTTTGTTGATTTTTTGTATCAAGTAAATTTACGGCACCATTTAATGGAATTTTAAAATTTACAGGTTTCCCGTTGTTTAAATGATATTCCCACCCTTTTTGCTCTGATGCGTGTTGCGCGAAGCCTTCTCCGCAACCCGCACGTACATATTGATCCATATGTAAGTTACTTGATAGCGATATGCAACTCAAAATCAACTTCTCTTGTAGCTGTTGAAGCATTTATTATTTCATAAATATGAAGTACTTGTAATGCTCCCTACACTATGAAAAATGCCAACTCCCCACCTTCATTGATCGGACAACATAGAGATATGCTTTGTAAAATTATAACTGATGTCATATCTATTCTCTGACTCTTTGATTCTCTTCTCTATTTGGTAACAATATTGCGTCATAACTCTAATGCTTGTAAATTGCATAGGATTGTCTACTTTCATGGTTTATGAGGGGCTCTTTGAGTTTATTTGTGCGCGTATGTTGGTGGGATGCTTGAATACATTTTGAATTCAAATGGAGTCACGAACAATAATTTGGCCGATAGAGAAATTTTTTTTTTGTTTATTTGAATATCTCATTTTAACGGTAAATTTTTTTTTCTTGCTTTAAAATAGTTTCACAATTTTGTTCTATATGGAAAATATTTAATATTATGGTGTTTCGTTTTTTCCTTGAGATGAATTGTGCTGTGGAGTTCAAGTTAGAGCACACAGATATTAATTATATTAATGGAATTTTTCTATGTGTTGGTAGTTTTGTCTAGGGGTATTTACGTACATAGCACAAAATTCTTATGTATTTACATATCTCACACCTAAACTTTCATATCTTTTAATTGCATAAAAAATAATACTATTATCAGTTTTTTTAAAAGTGAACTCTAGTTTTTCATGCATAGGTTTAAAAAACCAAAGTGCCATGCGTGTAAATATGAAAGTTTAGGTGTGAGATATGTAAGTAATATGAATTGTGTGCTATATATGTAAATTTCCCTTCTATTTATTGTGCCATACTAATGGGCTATATTTATCTTTACACTGCAGCTGCATCAGCTGATGCCTTCAATGATAACTTGCATTGTTGCTAAAAGGTTGGGGAATAGACTTGCAGATAATCATTGGGAGCTTAGAGATTTCTCTGCAAAACTTGTTGCTTCTGTCTGTAGAAGGTGAAGTACTGCTTGATTTTGGATCAGCTATTATTCATTTTTCTTAGGGTTCTTGCTGCAAATTTATTTTCTAACCATTGATAAATTATTTTATGGACTTCATCTTTGACAAATGGCGATAATTAGTCTCACCAAATTATGTCATGACATGAATTGTAACCAAGAAAATTTGTTTTGCAAAACTTTGTTGTTTTTGGCATAGTAGCTTTGAGTTTGCAAATTTTAAGAATTGTGAAAACATATCTACATTAATAAAAAAGGAAGATTTACATACGTACATACATACATGATGCAGACACCTCTCGCTCGGGAGCGGGACACTGCCCTCCCGCGCGTAAGCGTGTAGAGCACCTGGTCGACTGGAACAGTTTAGTCTAAGCTTTCTTATATTTTGGAGTGTCGACCAGCGTTCTCCTATTTATCTTATTGTTATATATTTGGGTTTTTGCTGTTCTAGGGTTAGTTTTTTTGTATGTTTTGTATTGGGACAGCTGCCGGCATATCTTTTTACCTTCCAGAACCGTATCCAAGAGTTCAGGTGGTATTCTGGCTATATCTTGCTCCTGATGTGGTAATTATCTTTCCTATTACCCTTCCGCATCCTCCCCACATTGCTCCCGCTCCCGACCGCCTTTTCCTTGCTGCAGCCGGCCAAACAACCACATAGCACTATTTTCTTGCAGTTTTTTCGCTTTTCCTCGCTGCTGCCGTCCCGAACAGCCATCATTTCGCTGTCCTGTTGTCCACCGCATCCCCTTTGCTATCGCCGCCCTTCTTACTTGCTGCCGCAGTTCGGAATAGCACTTCCCCTGCTGTTTTGCCGCTCGTCCAGCCCCTCATCCTTGCTGCCACTGCCCAAGACAGCCCGCCTTCTCAATGTTCCAATAATTTCTCACACTCCCTTTGCTGCCACCATCACTCCCTTACCGCCGCCTCTCCAGCCGGCCTTTCAACCACTTTCTGCTACCTCTTCGGAGGTTCAAACTCATCATTAACTCTTCAGGATCAAGCGAGTGAAGAATAGGTCTTTCTAAATTTTCATAAGTAAACTCTTATATTTCAATTCATTAAATATTCATTGATACTAATTATTAATGGGTAAGCGTGCATAACCAACAATCAAATAAAATACAAAGCTTCTAAAATACTTAAATATAAAATCATACTTATCCCAAAAGTTTTTTATAGCTGCTTAAATTTTTTTACATTCAAAAGCCATACAAAGGAATACATCACTTGACTAAGAGTCTATTTGCTCCTTACCCCTTTCTAAAGGTTAACATTGTAATTTTAGTAAAGTACATACTCAATGAGATTATCAGTGTTAAAATAAGATTCAGTAGGCAATAAAAAATATAAATGTTGGCCAATGACTAATTTGAGTAATAACTGTACCAATAAACAAACACGCTAGAATACTTAAAGGTACAAAAAATATGAATTAAATGCAGTTTATAAAATAATGTTTGGAAATAATAGAATTGTTATTGTCAATTTTCATTCATTACACTATGTAAGATCATATACGTTTTTACGTTGCTTTTATTTTCATTTTTACTCTTAACATTTTTTCTTTGAAATGTCGCATTATATTTGTATAGATTTTGAATTATTTAATTTTATTTGATCTTCACTCTACCCACAAGTTATAGTCACCATTGTTGAAGGTTTGTTGTTCCAAAAATCTTGTTTTATCAATGACCCTCTGACACTAACTGATCTACGCCAATTTTCCAATCTTAATATCAAGAGTTGAGAATTCAATTATATTTTTATTAAACTATATCTCATAAATACTCTTGCCCTTTCTATATAAATCATCAATATTGTCACGACCTCGACCGGTGAGCTTGGAATTACCAAGGCGATAACTGACGGTTGGACAGAAGAAACCTATCTAATAGTTTCATTTCATCACAAACATAAAAATTCAAAACACAAAAGAGTCATTCTATTTATAAATTTAATGTTTACAACAGTTGTTCATATTTAAACATTTACATTTAAACAACAAATAAACTAAACTACAATACATATACAACGCTTGTACATGTACTTTATGGGATCCATCTAATATATAGTTGTTTTTTCTGCAAAAATATTATGGTTTGACTTAAAACTATTCAATGGGTAAATATTCTAAATTATAATAATTCTCATTTTAAAATATTTTTAGAAAATTGCGACAACAGTAAAATTTGTGCAGTAAAAGAGAGCAGTAAAGTAAATAATTTCATTTTCATTCATTAATCTAGGTTACACTTTTCATAATTTGAAGTCATTTTCTAAACATATACTTTATAAAAATATACGTTTAACCTTTTCCAACTCACTAGAAAGGTAGAAGACCTTTTCCATTTCTATTTATGTTTCTATTTTTTTTCCATTTCATGCACGGGTACAATGCGTCCCCCTACTAGCACCATCCAGGGGTGACTTCCATATGCATGTATATATTGTATTTTATTAATTTTTATCTTATATATAACATTTAAAAGAAAAGTTGCATTTAACATTTAAAAGAAAAACTTGGACTTTTGTATGTTAAAATAAAAGCCAAGAAACAGTAAAAATATGCATAAATAAACAAAACTATTATAAAATAAAAATATATTACTCACCTCAGCAATGTTGTCTGCTATCATTTTTCTCAAGCCAATCTATTCCTTAGGTTAGGCTTACTTAAATTTTAATAACCCATCATATTTAATTAATTTAAATCAATTTCTCTTTTTCACTAATTCTAACCTAACTAATTAGATATTTTTATTTACCCTTGTTATCTAATTAAACTATTATTTATTGTTAATTAATAAATGTGTTTCTTAACTTCTCTTAATCTTAACACTAACAATTTATAATTTAGTTAACTACATTATAATACAACTAATAAGGCTTCTTAAATCCTATTTTGTAATTTAACACAAATTAATGAAGCAAAATGATTAAACTTAAAATTGAGAGTTTATACCTGAAATTCCCCTTCTTTTCTTTGCCTTAGCTTCTTCAAAACCCTGAAATTGTTAACAAGAATAAATCATATTAACTTGTAGAATTTTATGAAATATAATTTCAATTAAATTCACTTAAGAACTTGACATATTTCAATATCTTACCTTATTAACCCTCTACCTTGCCCTAATGTTTTGAACCAAGCCTTGCCCGGTTGAAATCTCTTGTACGCAGAGCTCCCGCGAGCCCTTCCTCCACCCTAAACTCTCGGTAAGCTTCAAACAGCTGCTCATGCCCCTCTTTCTCCTCCTCCTTCCTCCACCCTAATGTTTTGAACCAAGCCTCGCCCTAATGTTTTGAACCAAGCCTCGCCCGGTTGAAATCTCCCGCACGCAGAGCTCCCGCGAGCCCTTCCTCCTCCCTAAACTCTCGGTAAGCTTGAAACAGCCGCTCATGCCCCTCTTTCTCCTCCTCCTTCCTCTATGAGCCACACAAGTTGGTCAGCCCGTCTCATCCTTCCTCTACGAGTTGCACGACAGGGAGATTTCGTCGTCTCCTTCCTCTTCCAGCTCTCGATTGAGCTTCTTACAAGCCGCACGAGCTCTCCTTCCTCTTCTATGGCTACGTTAGGGCACAAATGCAGAAATTTTTTTTTGCACGTAGAGGGCTCAAACGACCCCACCCGAGCAAAGAAGAGGGAGGAGAGCTCCTTCTCCAACCTCTTTGGCTTGATAAGGTCGTTCGAGCTTTCTTCCCTTTGATTTGATTGCGATCAGTGGAGGAAAACAACTAGGTAAGTCGCTCGTCTCCTCCACCCCCCTCCTCTTCTTATCCCTCTGCTGTGGCTTCTTCTTCTTCATTCTTTTCCTTCAACTTCTACTTTCTCCACCTCACTCTCTCAATCTCTCACGTGTCGGCTTTCTCTCTCACTTGCTTCCTCTATTAAGATCAAATGATGAGTCGAGGGGATAGCCTCGACTTTGTTTGCCCATGGGCGGTGGGAATGATATTCGAATGACACTTACGAAGCAGTGTCGTAACAATAGAACTTTTTTTTTTCAATTTTTTTTCTTTATTACTACAATGTTCTCTCTTTATAAAAAATTCTTCCTCAAAATTTAATGTACAAGAATATAATTCATATAATAACTGAATAGATGATGATATATTTCTTCATTTCTAATTCCTTTTCACATGTAGCATCTTTTTCAACCTCGTGCTTTCATTATACTTGAACAAAAAGAATCTCTTTACTCCCGAGTTGCTTTACATCAAAATCTATGATTTTTTCTAGCTCATCCACAAATGTCAGGTAAGGTTGAATATTTATAGGGTCTGTGACAAGTTTACTAGCCCCATTAGCAATGTACTTCCGTGACAAGGAGATGTGAAACACATTATGTACCCCATATATGTGTGTTGGTAGTTCTAGCCTGTAAGCCGCTTTCCTAATCTTCCCCAGGATTTCATACGGACCAACATATCATGGACACAACTTCCCAGACTGTCCAAACCGCTTAACACCCTTAATTGGACTCACCTTGAGAAAAACAAATTCCCCCCACTTCAAATTCTACTGGTCGGTGCTTAGCATCATAATACTTTATTTGTCTATCTTGGACTGCTCTCAATCTGTCAAGAACTAGTCGAACTTTCTAGTTGTTTCATCAACTAAATCAGTACCAATTAATTTCATTTTCCATTTTTTACCCTACAAAGAGGTGTCCTACATTTTCCTTGATAAAATGCTTCATAAGGAGCCATACCAATACTAGTATGGAAAATATTATTGTAGGTAAACTCTATCAAAGTTATATGCATTTCCCAATTTCCACCAAAATCTAGAACACACAATCAAAGCAAGTCTTCAAATATTTTGATCGTTCTCTCTAACTGATCTTCTATTTGGGGATGAAAAGTTGTACTACATGTTAGTTGAGTACTCAAAGCTTCTTGAACTTTCCTCCACAGTTAGATTTGAATCTACCATCTCGATCTCAAACAATAGACTTTGGGGCTCCATACAGTCGTACAATTTCATCAATATAAATTTTGGTCAACTTGTCCATAGAATCTATTTGTCTGATAGGCAACAAATTTGCAAACTTGGTTAGACAATCAATAATCACCCATACAACTTTGCGACCTTGTCTTGATCTCGGTAGCCTCGTCACAAACTCTATAACAATATCCCTCATTTCCATTTTAGTATAGGCAACGATTGCAACAACCCACTAGGCTTTTGATGCTCAGGCTTAACCATCTGACAAGTATGACACTTTGTCATGAACTCTGCTACACTGCACTTCAACCTTGGACATCAAAATGAACCCTTGAGCTTCTGATTCATCTTATTGCTTCATGGATGTATCATATATCCCAAATAATGTGCCTCCTGCAAGATTTTTTTTGTAAATCATTCCCATTAGGATTTCAAATTCTATCCTTGTACCTCAAGAACTGTTCTTCATCAATCTCATATTTTTTCACTTGCCCTGCATTTACATACCCGAATATTTTCCAAAACTCTGCATCATGTGACAATGCATCTCATATTCTATTCTTCAAAGTTGGTTGAATGAAAAACTGATTCAATTGAGCGAAACTTTCATCAATTGGTGTCACTGCTGATAACTGTAAACACTCTATATATTTAGTTCTTTTTGTTGTGTACTTACCCAGTTAGCACTGCTACTTGCCTTCCTGCTTAGTGTGTCTGCTGCAACATATGCTTTCCCTGGATGATATTGTATATCCAAATCATAAACTTTGATAAGCGCAATTCATCTCCTTTTCCTCAAATTCAGCTATTTCTGTCTGAAAATATACTTCAAAGTTTGGTGATCCATGAGCAATTCACATCTAACACCATACAAATAATGCCTCAATATCTTCGAAGCAAATACAATTTGCTGCAAGCTCCAAATTATGTGTCGAATAATTCTTCTCATGATTTTTCAGTTGTCTAGAAGCATAAGCAATTATCTATCCATGTTGCATAAGAACACACCCAAGTCCCCTCAAAGATGCATCACTATAAATCTGGAAGTCTTCTCTTCTTGAGAGGATAGTCAATACTGGAGCTGTCATCAAACAAATTTTCAACGTCTAGAAAGCTTCCTCACAACGATTTGTCCATTCAAATTTGACCGCCTTCCGAGACAATCTGGACAAAGGCATTGTGATCTGCGAGAACTCTTCAACGAATCTCTTGTAGTAACCTGCTAGACCTAAGAAACTCCGAACTTCTGTAATAGTGGTTGATTTGGGCCAGGCAACTATTGCTTTAACCTTGTTGTGGTCCACTATGATACCTTCACTACTAATGATATGCCCCAAAAATGTAATTCTCCTCAACAAAAAATCATACTTTAACAACTTAACATACAATTGGTTCTTTATAGCATTTGCAGAACAATGCGAAGATGATCTGCGTGATGAATCTCATCACTGGAATAGATTAATATGTCGTCGATGAAGACTATCACAAATCTATCCAGAAATGGTTTAAAGATTTCGTTCATCAAATCCACGAAGATTGTAGGTGCATTTGACAACCCAAAAGACATTACAACAAACTCATAATGCCCATATATGATGTTGAAAGCTGTCTTTGCAATATCATCTTCTTTAATTTTCAATTGTTGATAACCTGAGCGCAGATCAATCTTGGAAAACACTGAAGCTCTTTCGAACTGATAAAAAAAATCATTGATCCTTGGCAAAGGATACTTGTTCTTGATTGTGAGCTTGTTTAATACTCGATAATCAACGCATAGCCTTAAGCTTCCATCATGGAAAAAATGTCGCACAAGCTCCTCCTCCTATTTCTTTGGCTTGATAAGGCCGTTTGAGCCTTCTTCTCTTCGATTTGATCGTGATCAGTGGAAAACAACCAAGTCGCTCGCCTCCTCTACCCCTCTCCTCTTCTTCTTCTCCCTCTGCCTTGGCTTCTTCCTCCTCCTTTTCCTTCGACTTCTACTTCCTCTACCTCACTCTTCCGATCTCTCATGCGCCAGCCGTTTCTCGCTCGCTTCCTCTATTGAGTTCGAATGACTAGGCGAGGGGATAGCCTCGACTTAATCTTCCCATGGGTGGTGGGAAAGATATTCAAACGACACTTGTGAAGCAGGTGTTGTAACAGTAACACTTTTTTTAATTAAATATTTTTTTTATTGTTCATTATTACAAATATATCTATCTACATAGCACAAATCATATGATATTTTTTTGATAAATTTGTCCTTTATAGTCATTTTTCATATGCATTTTATTTCTTAATATGAATGCATATGCACAAACATTTTATCAACATGCACATGAAATACAATCTGATAGGTAATAATCAGTAATATGTAGGTACCATTGCATTAGTATATACTACTGTAAATTGACACTAAGCAGGTGCTTATTTGTTTTATTAAATTAGGCAGACAATGATTGATATGCTAATTATGATAAAGCTTCTAAATGCAGAGACATCCAATAATATATATTAATAAATTACAGCAAACATCAGCCCTACAAATTATTTGTTTTTTAATTTAAAATTGAGTATTTCACTTCATTCGTTGCTTCCGCCTCCCAATGAGAAACTTCTCCAGGCTTATCTCAAAGTCACATTCTAGTATTGCACAGTCTGAAATCACAATTCCCCTAAAATTTTATGAATTTCTTAAATTAAACTTTATTTAACATATTCATTTTCTCAATTGCTTTTAATTTCCTTCTTTGGTTGCTTCCTAAGGGTAGCAAGAGCACTCAAATTCACTCAGCCAAAAATGGGAACTTAGAGAGTAACTCAAATTATTTTGTTAGGCTTTTAATAATTTTTATGTATTTAAGCCTTGGCCTGTTGGTGGCGGGGTGACTGTAAGTCCTCTTAGGTCAAGGGTTCGATCTCACTGTGCCATGGAGGCTCTGAAATATTAAACACATAGCGCAAGCACCCTATCATAAGGGAGCGGCTCTGCTATGGTTTCACCCGATGACGATTCTGTATTTTGACAATTTCAGCTTCACTCCTGGCTTTCGATTTCATCGTCTTTCCTTTTCTGTTGCGGTAATCGTGCTCGACAACGAAGGGTCTTTTCGGTTTCTTCTGTCACAATTGCGCCCGACGATGGTTCTTTTCTATCGCAGCTTTGCCCGACGACGAAGGCCTCCTTCGTTTTCTTCGTCTCCTTCCCTCTTGCAGTTGTTCCCGACAACGAAGTCCTCCTTCGTTTTCGTCGTCTGTGCCCGACGACGAACCTTCTTTTTCGTCATCTCCCTTATGTTGCACTGTTACGAGGCGAACTTCTTGGCTTGTTGCTCGCGTCGTCCCTTCTGCTCTCCTTTTTCTAGCGGTTCACTTAGCCGCTCTGGAGATGGCCTCGTGATGCATTCCTATGCCACTGCACTTGCCGACGACTTTCCTATTCCTACTCGTGCTCCTCGTTCAGGTTCAAAGCCTGATTTTCATATTGGCAAATTCTACAATGTTCCACAATTTTTCCACGACGCTCTTGAAGGTGGTAGTGATCTCACTTTCATAAAAAAACTTGGTAAAAAAAATGGGAAACCTGTTCTGATTCTCATTGAGGTTGAAAACAGTACTCTTACGTCCTCTTGACATTTTGCTCTAATGGAGAAATTCTTTTATGGTCACCAAAAACTTGAGACCATTCAGAAAGAGTTTGATGCTATGAAGCTATTGGGCAGTTGGAATATTAGCTTACTTGACGGACGTCATTCGTATTCTGTTATCTCACGATGTCGATTACACTCACTTTTTTTCTTAAAAAGTTATCAAGATCGACAATCGTTTTATGAAAATTTTGAAATGAAATTTCAATTTTGATCTAAAAGCGAAGTCCCATATCATTCCTGTTTGGATAAATTTTCTGGGGTTAAAATTACATCTGTTCAATTTGAAAATTATCTACTCCCTAGCAACTGCTTATTGTAAGTCTCTCAAGGTTGACAGTCCTACGCTTGCTGTCACCAGACCCTTGATATCTTGTGGGTTAGTTGAGAGACATATCACTCAACCAGCTCTGGATGAGGTTGGATTGACACCAGTCACAATGGGTATTGACAAAAGGTTGAATCAGAACCACACCCTTCTTATTGCTCTCATTGTAGTATGTTTGACTACAATTCTATTATTTGCTATCACTTGCATCTTCATCTAAGGCCGAATATCACTAAAGATCAGTCATCTACCATCCCTGTAGTGAAAGTGCAATCCGATCCTCTTTCCAACACCGCAATTTCTGATGAAGAACACAATACTACAGGTACAGATCCAAACGTGCTTATACCACTCACTGTTATTGAAGAAAATCCACTTACATGCCAAGACACACGAGAGTGCTCATTCGATCTGATAAAAGATCAGTTGGTACAACAAGTAGTTGCTTTAATGTTTAACAACCTACACATGTTCGACACACTTTAGACCAATCTACCGATCAGGTGAGTTAATCTTCGTACGAGGAATGACATGTCTATACCAGGAGGAAGAAGAAGAATGGAGGCCGACTCGAGCTCAGGAACTTATTTGATGATACATTGGTTACTACTGACAATGACACTCAACTTACCAAATTATTAGCTGGTTCCTTCCTTAGAACTAGAGGCAGCGACAAGACAAAATTGGGTCGTTCTCTAGCTACCCGATTCTTCGTATTTTAACACTTATTTATTTTTTCTTTACTTTTCTCATGTAAATGTGTTTATATCACTCACTGTTATTGAAGAAAACCCACTTACATGTCAATACACACTGAGTGCTCATTCGATCTGATAAAAGATCAGTTGGTACACTTAGTAGTTGCTTTTAATGTTTAACAACCTACATATGTTCGACACACTTTAGACCAATCTACCGATCAGGTGAGCTAATATTCGTACGAGGAATGACGTGTCTATACCAGGAGGAAGAAGAAGAATGGAGGCCGACTCGAGCTCAGGAACTTATTTGATGATACATTGGTTACTACTGACAATGACACTCAACTTACCAAATTATTAGCTGGTTCCTTCACTAGAACTAGAGGCAGCGACAAGACAAAATTGGGTTGCTCTTTAGCTACCTGATTCTCCGTATTTTAACATTTATTTATTTTTTGTTGACGTTTCTCATATATTTTTTTTGTTTTTTTCTCTGTTTGAAACCTTTTTCATGTGGTGGTTATCGTGTGGGTAAGGTGCCATGTTTGGATCTTTCTACACAATCTATCTATATCCTACTTTATTTTAATATATCATTGGGCTTTCTCAAATATATATATATATATATATANCCTCTGATTTCATTCATCTTTTCCATGTCTATTTTGTTGGTTTGCTACATTGGGCGATTACTGTTAATAGAGATTAATTTAGTTAAGTAATTAAGAAAGAAATAATCAATTTAATAAACAATTTTTTATAAAACAACTATACCACTAAGTTATATATACTTTTATATATAAATTTGATCAGAATAATTTGTAGAATTTTATAATGATATTTTAAAATATTTTTGTTAGATACAAAAAATGAGGTATATTTAAAAAGAAGTTACAATATACTTTTTTAGTCCAAATTTGATATTAAAAGTGACTCAGCGATTACAAGAATCAATGGGGAGAAGAGAGGATCATAACAACAACAACAACAACAACAACAACAACAACAACAAAGCCTTAATCCCACTACGTGGGGTCGGCTGCATGGATTCATCCTTTCACCATTGCGTCCTATTTAGTGTCATATTTTCATTTAGTTCTAGTAAATTAAGATCATTTTTAACCATTATTGAGTCCACTTAATCCCACTACGTGGGGTCGGCTACATGAATCTTTTTTCTCCATTGCGTCCTATTTAGTGTCATGTTTTATTTAGTTCTAATAAATTAAGATCATTTTTTATACAATAAGCTCAAGTCTTCCTATGTCTACCTCTGCCTTTCTTAACATAAGTTGAATCTAAAACATCTACTCTCCTAATCGGATCAAAAGTTTAATGTGACCAAACCATCTAAGACGACTTTCTCTAATTTTGTTTGTCATAGGAGCTACACCAACCCTATCACAGATATATTCATTTCGCATTTTGTTTTTAATTATAAAGCCTCTCATCCACCTAATCATTCTCATCTCGGCAACACTTACCTTAGCATTATGCTTATTTTTTAAAGGCCAACATTCATCTCCATAGAGCATTGCAGGTCTCACCACCGTCTGATAAAATTTTCCTTTCAGTTTAAGTGGTGCTTTTCTATCACACAAAAGGCCCGAAGCATTCCTCCACTTCAACCAACCAAGTTGAATTCTACTATTAATATCCTCATCTCTATCACCATCGCTTTGAACAACAAATATGAGATATCTAAATTGTTCACACCTTTTAATAATTTGATCACTCAAAGTTACACTTCTGTCACTAGATCTACTACTATTAAAATTACATCGTATGTATTCATTTTTAGTTCTACTCAAATGAAGGCCTTTAGTCTCCAATGTAGACCTCCATAATTCAAGTTTTTCTTGGGCTTTTTCTCTCGTCTTATCCACGAGTCCAATGTAGACCTCATAATTCAAGTTTTTCCTGGGCTTTTTCTCTCGTTTTATCCACGAGAAGATATCATCAGCAAAAAGCATACACCAAGATACATCCTCCTGTAGATGTCCAGTAAGACCATATGTAGACCTCCATAATTCATGTTTTTCCTGGGCTTTTTCTCTCGTTTTATCCACGAGAAGAATTGCAGACCTCCATAATTCAAGTTTTTCCTGAGCTTTTTCTCTCGTTTTATCCACGAGAAGAATATAAATACACCAAGGTACATCCTCCTGTAGATGTTCAGTAAGACCATCCATAACTAAAGCAAAAAGTATACCAAGGTACATCCTCCATTAAATGTCCAGTAAGCCTATCCATAACTTAAAATCAAAAAGATATAGGCTTAAAGCCAATCCCTGAGGTAATCCAACATAATTAGGAAAATATTTGGTCAATCCTTCTTCAATTCGAACACAAGTAACAACTATAGTATATGTATCTTTAATTAGTTGAATATAAGTCATATCAGCACCTTTCTTATCAAGAACTCTCCAAAGGATATCTCTAGGAACCTTATCCTAAGCTTTTCTGAATCAATAAAAATCAAATGTAGATTCTCTTATTATCTCTGAATGTCTCCATCAAACCTCTCAATAAATGTAAAACTTCCATGGTAGACCTGCCCGACATAAATCCAAATTGATTGCGAGAAATCTTTGTAATACATCTTAAATTATATTCAATTACCCTCTCATATAATTTTAAAGTATGACCTATTAACTTAATTCCTCTATAATTTATACACTCTTGTGCATCCCTTTATTTGATTTGACTATGGATTCTTGTTCCGCGTTAATTCAGCTGACGATCACTTGAGAAATATGTTGATCTTGATTTAGGTGATTTTCTTATATTCCTTCCACGGGATTCGACTTGGGCTGCGCAGTCAATTTTGCCTTCTACCTGTATACCACCCAAAGCTTTCACATAACCTTAAAAATATCAAGATTTTAAGTGAAATACATATTTTCATGCATAGACAAGGTGATATGTACGTAAAAATTGGAGTTTAGGTGTTAGATGTGTCAATACTTTGGAATTGAGTGGTATTTGTACAAGTCCTCCCATTCTAAAATAGATGGTTTTGGCTATTTATTATTGGGTTTTGGTGTTCCTTTTCTTTAGAAACATGCCTATTTGTTACTCTTCTAAACTATTTATAGTAAGCCATAAACAATGAATTACAATGTCTTTGGGTTAGTTCCTTATTGCTTTGCAAATGCAATTAGTGTATTTTTACTGTTCTGTTGTGNAAATGCAACTAGTGTATTTTTACTGTTCTGTTGTGCTATTTTTGCACTTCAGATTTTTAATGAAATGTATTGTGTTCTTATTTGCAAATTTTTGTTGTGGGAATCTATTTATTGTAAACCGATCAATTAAAGTATGTTGCCGTAATAAAACTGTTGTCTAACTTTTTTTCAAAAATAATATTTATAATTTCCACCGCAATTTCTTAAGAAATTATTTTTTTTCAAGAAATTATTTTTCTCGTCACAGCTTTACAATCACTTTTATAAAATGCTACAGCTGCCCTAAGCAGACCCTAAATGTACTATATTTGTCATATGCTTGAGAAATATTTTTTTTTAAAATTTTTGCAGATTTGGCCATACCTATCACAATTTGCAGTCCAGAATAACTAAAACACTGCTTCATGCTTTTCTTGATCCAACTAAAGCACTGACCCAACATTATGGCGCCATTCGAGGGCTCTCTGCACTCGGTCCCAGCGTGGTGATTTCTGTTCTCCATATCTGGCTAACTTGATTCCTGCTTATATTCACATACATGCCGCCCAATTTCTATGTATGTACATATATAACACCTAAAATTTACTTTTTTACATTTATACCACCCAAATCTTCAATATCACATAAAAAAAACCACCATTTTTACATTTAAAAAGTCGGATACATCTTTTCATGTATAGGCAAGGTCGCATGTATGTAAAAAAATTGATGTTTAGTTATTAAATATGCAAGGGAAATTTACATATGTAGCACACAATTAATCCGTCTTTGCATATCGCACACCTAAATTTCCCTATATTACGTACATAGCACTTTAGTGCTTTGAAGTTATGCAATGAAAGATGTATTCAAATTTTTAAAAGTGATAATAGTGTTATTTTTTATGTGATATTAAATATATGAGTGTTATGCGTGTGAATATAAAGTTTAGTTGTTCAATGTGTAAGTTCATGGGAATTGTATGCCATGTATGTAAAGGCCCCAATATGTAACTACGTAAGATTTGAGCGGTATGTATGTAAATCTTCCTATATTCTATTTAACAATTATGCATTACTGCTTGCTAGGTGCGCCTTCTTATTTTACCTAACCTGGAAACATACCTACAACTTCTGGAACCAGAGATGTTACTTGAAAAACAGAAGAATGAGATGAAGAGGAAAGAGGCTTGGCATGTCTATGGTGCCTTAATGGTGCGTTTAATTTGCATTTTAATCTGTAGAGATTTTTGAATTAGGGAATAATTTATTTGAATTTTCTTCATCCAGAAGTTATTATAACATTAAACATGCAATTTCCAGGGTGCTGCAGGAAAGTGTTTGTATGATCGGCTTAAAACGTTTACAGGCATGTTATCCCGACCGAACCGGTTTATTTGGAAACACAAAGGAAGAGTTGTGACAACTATGCCAAGTGAGACGTACTCAATTTTTTCTTGTTCATTCATAACTTTCTCTTTCTTATAAATCTTTGTCCGGTGTGTAAAAATCTATAGCAAATAAAGTAAGTGGCTCCATTTTAAGTAGGATGATAGTTTGTGTCTTTTCGAAAAATATAGGATGAGGATGTTGACCTCTACATCTATTCCGCAAGAGGGACTGAGCGGACATGGTGAAAACGTAGCGATTGAACGTGCAAGTACTAATTAAGTCGAAGTGCTTCGACAACCACGAAAGTGTTCCAAACTACTCCCGTTTAGGGAATGGACTGCATGAATGCATCCCGGGCATCAAAATTATGCAATACATGCTATGACCAAAATGACCAAATTTGATGAACCTTTGTCCGTTTTCTAGTTCAACTCTCCTTTACTTAACCTTTTCCATCTTCCCTGCAGCTACCACATTTGGCCCTGCTGCTCTCTCCCTTTCTCATTCCCCTACATCAGAAGCACCCCCAACTCTTCCTCTCAGCACAGTCGCACGAGCCCTGGCCAAGCACCCCTAACTCGTCAACACTTACGCGAAACTCTCCACTTCTCATCTCATTGGCTTCCCTACGCAATCATCCAGCAATCCCCTATACCCAACCCAACAACTTCTGCCCACTGCTCTTCCTCTCAAGCTCAAACGACCAGTTTGAACTCGACGTTTCATGGTTATCCATCTTCTCATGCTCTAGAATCACATAGCTGCTTAGCTCTGCCCCTCACCTCACTGAGCTCAGTCCAGCATCCCAATCTCTTGCTTAGCCTCCAGTCCCACTAACTGAACTCCCCAAAGCTGCCCTTCACTGCTATTGAACTCTCTGCAGCATATCACCTCAATTTTCTACTCCACACATGACACAAAATCCACCAAGTTTCTCACAACTCTTCCCTCTTAGGCTTGCATGATATTGGTTGTGCTCCCGCAGCTAGTCCTTCCTCGTCTTTAGTTACTCTCAAACCTTTTAATGGTTGCAAATTCCTTTGCGGCTCTAGCAGGCCGCATATATAGCTCCTCTTCACCACCTGCATTATACTTATGTCACTTCTGCTCTCCCAACAAACCCAAACTGAACCTCCTAGATCTGCCGCTTGCTACTCCTTGTCGTATCAAATCCGACCAACTCTGGCCAAGACTTTAAACAACAACAAACGTCATACAACCCAACCCAACAGATTAGCTCCTCAGTTCCCCATAAACCGAGCTCTGTCAACCATATCTTATAGAAGCCCGCCTCTACATTCCTACAACATCAACCCAAATCCATCTCCCAATCAGTTCTCTTTCTCGGTAGAGAAATTTCTTGCCTCTTTTTCTCTCTCTAAAAAAAGGAAGAGCAAAAAAATTAGAAAAAAAAAATGTATTTATACTTTTGCCTCGCAAGTTTGCCATTTTGTCTCCGCATTCATCGCCTCGCCTAAAGATATATACACAAGGAATTTGCCTGCTATAAATGCCCATTCAAGTTTTTCTAACACGGAGAGAAAATCTTGGTAGTTCTCTCATGCATGTACCTGAAGGCTACACATGAGATTAATTGGGCACATGCCCTTGAGGGGGCTTCTTACTGATAGGTGGGATCATAAGTTTCGCCTCAGCTATATTGATCATTCTCTTGACAAGAGCTTGAGTTGAAAAGCTAGATTCTAATTTTAGCCGATCATATCCTCCAGATAAGAATTAGAGTTGACAAGGCTGAGTCTTCAGTAAGCTACTCCAATATTCCTCACAATGATAGGATTGACAGGACTATTGCTTTAATGATATTCAATTAATAAAATTTGATAAAATTATAAATATAAATTACCAAGTAATTTTATCCCAACGATGATCACGTTGATTATAGATCTTAATATGACGGGTCTATTTTCAAAGTCTAATTACTCAATTACAAGTATAATTGTTTCAAGTAAACAACTTAATGTTGTCTGCATTGAAGGTGAATTACAATTGAAAGTATTTATTTTGAAAATTAAGATCAAAAGAATATTTATATAAACTCAATTGATTTAGATTACGGTTTTAATCTTCTATAAGCGAGAAATTAGCTGATAAAGTTTAAAATCACATCAATTTCTTGATGATGGTCCTGTTGATTTAAATCTAAATTGAAGGGAATTTATTTATAAGATGCTTTCAAATTCTATAAATATTTTTTTCATAAAAAAATGTTCAATTCAAAATGATCAATTGAATAACATCGTCTAAAAGCTTAGAATAAACTGTTATCTATCATTCATAATTGTTTTTCAATGGTGATAAATTTGATTTGAACTTAAGCTCACATAGAACCAATATCATTATATGTATGCTATTACATTGACACTTAAAATAATCTCATTTTAGTAAAGATGTCTCGAGTTTCACTATATTACAATCTCGACTATAGTGCTTATATATTCTCCAATGATTTTTTGTCCTTCAATTTGTGAATTATATTATATAGCTGGTAAAGCGCAAATTTTTTTTTGTTAGCTAAAGTTGATTTAAATTTATTTTCTTAGATAAACATCCACTGTAGATATATAGGATTCTCTTGGACAAACAATCAATAGCTACTAATAAGGATCTTTCTATCTGGTTGGGTTGAGTACTTCCTCTAACCAAGGCTCTGTTTGGCGCAATTGGATCTTTTCAGTTTCTTAGTTGCAGCTGTACTGCCCCAGAAAGTTGCTACGGGGAAGCTAACAACATGTTTGGGGCAATTGTGCGAAAACAACTGTGGGGCAGCTGTTTCTGTAAAAATGATAATTTTGCCCTTGTTTTGTGATGTTGTGCGTAATAGAACTGCGATTGCAATAAATCTAATATAAAGCAAAAAACTAAAATTGTTCGTGCTATGTGGTATGAATGATTTGGTTGGTATAAATGTAAAAACTAAAATTTAACCATTAGACAAGTAAATAGTTATATGCTAACAACACTCAACTAATCAATTAAATATATTCAATCAAACATTAGAAGTTGTCAAAATAATAAAATGATAAACTTTTTCTCAGAATAAAAAAATAAAATATAAAAATTGTCAAAACAATAAAATGATTGCACGTCACCTATATATGGAACTCCACTAAAATTTTTTCTAAGCTCCAAAACTACCAATTTTAGCCACCAGCCCACCATACATAAATTTGGAAGGCGCATATATTCCTCTTAAAATTGTCTTCTAAGTTCAATCATTCAATCATCACAACAACTACATAACTATCCTGAAAATATTGCTGACAAAAATACTTTATCAATCACTCCACATCCTTTTCAATAATTTGGAATTCATTAGAAAGATATCTCAATTGTTCTATTCAAATGTCTTCAAATCTCAAAAAGAATTGTTCTATTCAAATATCTCCTAATCTCCAAAAGTTAAAAAGATGTCTCTTTAATCCAAAGCATTTATGTTTGTATAAACATTGCGTGCTTCTTTTCCCAATAAATATTCATTTGCAAAATTCACAGAATATCATCTCAAAACTCAATTATCTTCATTCTAAATGCACTTAATTCAATCAAAGCCTATATACCATTTTTCGTTGCCATCTTCCGATGGTTTTTTTTTCCTTCCTTACTACCAAGCAATTTATATAAAAATCAAGAGGCAACTTTAGTCATTTTTTACCATCATCCATGCAAAATTTGGCATCAATGCATAAATAGAAAAGTAAGAGTGTCAAAATAGTCATCTCACTCATTGTAGGAGGTCATTTTAGCATTAGAATCCATAAAATTCTCAATTTAATCCTATAATCTTTTAATATGGGCTGAAATAGTATCCACAAATGACAATTTTAACTTCAATTTAAAAAGTCTGGGCATTAATTAGACAGTTCTATAAACTCTGGGACTAAGATGACTTCATATAAACAGTTTGAATACTATTTTGCACTGTACTCCATAAAGAAGATGAGCCCAAATATAATGATAGATAAATTTTATGCATGAATCATACTTTGGCATAGAGAAGTATCCCCTACTCTTATCTACCCTTGCTTACTTTCTCATAATACACTTTAAACATCTTCTGCTAGACAATTCCTTCAAACGCAATCATATCCATAAGAACAATCTATCTCCATCAAAACACTCAATTACTCATTCTAAAACAGCTTTTCTGATTCCACTGTTAGAATTCCTGAGGAAGTTTCTTAAAACCCTAGCTTTCTTCTACCATTGCACTAAAGGAAGATAAAACAAGCTCAGAGCAAACGCGAAGCAAGGATTTTGGATCTTCCGCAAGAATTCAAAACAAGGCCGCATGGGAGAAGAAGAAGAAGAAAGGTATGCAAGGAGAAGATTTCACACCTGTAATTGGGGATCACGCTCGAAGAAACTATCGAGCCCCTCGTTCACAGTAAGCGTTCGCGAGACACTATGGCGTTCGCGTTTTCGTTAAAATGCGAAAACTTTTGCCGAGACGCTTTGTCGTTGCCGCTCTAAATGACCCAAAATTGCGTCTACCTGCCGCGCCGCCCCTCCGCCACCTAAATAAACGCAGGTCCATGATGATCCGGGGCCACAAAACTATATGATATTGGTCGAGTGGCATATTGCTCTCATCATTCAATATAAGCTCGCGATAATGAGCTTTTACAATCTAAAATTAAATTGTTGCTACTTTACAGTGAACAATCACTGCTCTAATGAGTAGGTATAATTGAAATTATTCTTCCGTTATCAGGTGAAGTAATTAACTAGGAGGCTTGTGCTTATAGGAAATCTTGACCCTAAATCTTAAACTTTTTGCAAAATGAGTGCAAAATCTTTGGTATTGTCTCATCTGCCTTGTTAAATTTTAATCCGGAATGTGAAAGTAAACTTCTCTCATTCATCATTCGTGGGAGGCTAGAGCAAGAGTTTTCGGAGCCTGCAGATGATTTCCGGCCTTTTTAATGGATGCATTGTCTATAATAGTGTTATTTTTGAAGTGATTTTAAAGATTCGAGTGTTGTGTGTAAATATGAAAGTTCAGGTGTGAGATCTATTAATACATAAGAATTGTGTTCTATGTGTATAAATGATCCTAATTTATGCATTTACATATCTCACACCTAAACTTTCATAGTCACATACCTTGCACTTGGATGCTTTAAAGCTATGCATGAAAAGTTGCATTTCACTTTTAAAAAAGTGATAATAATGCTATTTTTGATGTGATATTAAAGATTTGAGTGCTATGTGTACAAAATGAAATTTTAGGTGTGGGATTTGTAAATATATAAGAATTCTGTGGTAAATAGTAGTTATGTAAGTGCCGTAAATTCTATTGCTTATTCACCTGAATCTCTATTTCTGCACTAATTTAGACTGCTTCCATGTGTTTTTTAACTAATTGAAACCCTAACTAAAATTCTTCGTTGACTATTTAGACGGCAATAAAAGGAAGTCACTCGAAAGCAACCACCACTCCGCNCTTCTGATTCCACTGTTAGAATTTCTGAGGAAGTTTCTTTAAACCCTAGCTTTCTTCTACCACGCACTAAAGGAAGATAAAACAAGCTCAGATCAAACGCGAAGCAAGGATGTTGGATCTTCCGCAAGAATTCAAANTTTCTGATTCCACTGTTAGAATTTCTGAGGAAGTTTCTTTAAACCCTAGCTTTCTTCTACCACACACTAAAGGAAGATAAAACAAGCTCAGATCAAACGCGAAGCAAGGATGTTGGATCTTCCGCAAGAATTCAAAACAAGGCCACATGGGAGAAGAAGAAGAAAGTTATGCAAGGAGAAGATTTCGCACCTGTAATTGGGGATCACGCTCGAAGACAACTCTCGAGCCCCTTGTTCACAGGGAGTGTTCGCGAGACACCATCGCACCTGCATTTTCGTTAAAATGCGAAAACTTTTGCCGCGCGCTTTGCCGCTGCCGCTCCAAACGACGCAAAATTGCGTCTACCTGCCACGCCGGCCCTCCGGCGCTGCCCCAAATGGGCCCTAAATAGACGCAGGTCCATGATAATACGGGGTGACAAAACTATATGATATTGATCGAGTGGCATATTGCTCTCATCATTCATATAAGCTCGTGATAATGAGTTTTTACAATCTAAAATTAAATTGTTGCTACTTTACAGTGAACAATCACTGCTCTAATGAGTAGGTATAATTGACATTATTCTTCCATTATCAGGTGAAGTAATTAACTACAGAGACTTGCGTTTATAGAAACCTTGAATCTTAAAGTTTTTGCAAAATGAGGGCAAAATCTTTGGTATTGTCTCATACTCCTTANCAGAGACTTGCGCTTATAGAAACCTTGAATCTTAAAGTTTTTGCAAAATGAGGGCAAAATCTTTGGTATTGTCTCATACTCCTTAAAATTTAATCCGGAATGTTAAAGTAAACTTCTCTGATTCATCATTCGTGGGAGGCTAGAGCAAGAGTTTTCGGAGCCTGCAGATGATTTCCGGCCTTTTTAATGGATGCATTGTCTATAATAGTGTTATTTTTGAAGTGATTTTAAAGATTTGTGTGTTGTGTGTAAATATGAAAGTTCAGGTGTCAGATTTGTAAATACATAAGAATTGTGTGCTATGTATATAAATGACCCTAATTTATGTATTTACATATATCTCACACCTAAACTTTCATATTTACATACCTTGCACTTCGATGCTTTAGAGCTATGCATGAAAAATTGCATTTATGCTATTTTTGATGTGATATTAAATATTTGAGTGCCATGTGTACAAATATGAAATTTAAGTTGTGGGATTTGTAAATATATAGGAATTCTGTGGTACATAGTAGTTATGTAAATGCCCTATATTCTATTGCTTATTCATCTGAATCTCTATTTCTGCACTATATTAGTCNGATTTGAGTGCTATGTGTACAAATATGAAATTTAAGTTGTGGGATTTGTAAATATATAGGAACTCTGTGGTAAATAGTAGTTATGTAAATGCCCTATATTCTATTGCTTATTCATCTGAATCTCTATTTCTGCACTATATTAGTCTGCCTCCATGTGTTTTTTATCTGATTGAAACCCTAACTAAAATTCTTCGTTGACTATAGACGGCAATAAAAGAAAGTCACTCGAAAGCAACCACCACTCCGCACAACCTCCCCCACTCAAAAAACTCGCCGTCGATAGCTCCGTCGGCTCGATGCCAGTAATGTCGACCACATCAAACATTCAGTTGGCCGCCGATGGGTTCAACAACAATGCATCGAGCGAAGCAGGGATGAGGCCGTCCCCTTCTTCCGGACGCCTATCGAACGAGAATTCCGCCGGAGGAAGCCGGCGAGAAATAGGGAACAGCAGAGCTCCAAAACCTAATTCTGTTCTGAGTCAAGCATGGAAGGAAGATGTTGATGCAGGGTGTCTTCTAGCTTCATTGTTTGAGCTGTTTGGTGAAGGAATATTTTCATTCGTACAGCCAGTAGAAATGAATGTGTTTTTATGAGTACAAGTTTGGGAGGATTTGAGCTATTTGTGTTGTGGGGAACCAAACTTGTATTGTTGGATTGTTTTGATTTTTTAGTTGGATGTGCTCAACTTGTCTAGAATAATAGTTTTGTGTTATTATATATTTATGTACATAATGTTGAAATTATATTTGCTTAAGATATATTTGCAATTTTTTTTATGCTTTTGCTTTTTTTATAATGTATTTTTGAGAACATAACAATTTTGTTTTTTTGTTTAGAAAGTATATTTCTTCATATGTTTTTAATATATACGTATATATATATAGGTGTGTAAACGCGAAAGAACATAGTTTGTGTTCGATTCGTTTGAAATTTAGTTTGTTTGAAATAAACTCGTGTTCAAAATTATTTGTGAAAATATCATTCGCGTTCATTCTTAACGAAAAAGCAGAACACGAACTATTCACGAACGATGAGCCAGTTTGACATCCATAATATTAATATATAATAATAATTATTATTTTATTATATATTATAATTTATAAAATTTATTTTTTTAAAATATCATAAAATTTTCATATATAATTATTTTAAATTATTTTATATTT
>JXCR01116298.1:26893-56334 GCA_002079205.1 Phalaenopsis hybrid cultivar
GAGTGGTATGCATGTAAATCCTGTTTTCCTCAGGATAAACATGAGGTCTGTGGTATCAAACCTGGCATGGAATAATAAGACAAAAAGTGAAGGGGGCATTTACATGCATACCACCCAATTCCCATGCATTTACATATATAACACCTAAACTTTGTTTTTTTTACATTTATACCACACAGATCTTTCATATCTCATAAAAAATAACATTGCTTTAACTTTTGAAGTGAAATACATCTTTTCATGGATAGGTAAGGTGACATGCAAGTAAGAATTGTAGTTTAGGTGTTAGATATGTAATATATAAGAATTGAGTGGTATATATGTAAATCTTCCATAAGTGAATCATCCGTGCCAAAAAAAATGGGCTTTAAGAAATGGAATAAATGCAGATAAAATCACCTGAGAAACTCTGTTAACTTCTTGTAAAGTGATNATGTTTGAGCTGTTTGGTGAAGGAATATTTTCATTTATACAGCCAGTTGAAATGAACGTGTTTTTATGAGTAGGAAAGTTGGGACTATTTTGGAGTTATTTATATGTTGCTTGTTTGATGTATTCATGTACATAATTGTTGAAATTGTATTTGTTTAGGATATATTTGCAATTATTTTTATGGTTTTGTTTTATTTTAGTTTTATTTTTGAGAACATATCTATTGTTTTTTTTTTGTTAAAAAAATATATTTATTATATGTGTTCTTAATATTTTTTTTATTTTTAATTTCTAGAAATAAATTAATTCATATAACATTTGAATAATATTTATGTATTTTGAGTGTTTTAAATATATTCAAAATATTTAGTTTCATTTATAATAGTGTTTTTTTTGAATTATATATTTTATGAAGTATTAATCATCATTAAATAAATAAATTACAAGTGAAGCTCTTAAGAAGTAAGGCTTCATTTATAAAAGTCCTATCCTAATAAGAAGGTTTTCATGTTTACATATGTACCACTCAATTCCTATGTATTGCTCGTGAAAAAGTTAATAGTGATATTTTTGATGTGATGCGAAGGATTTGATGATATAAATGTTTAAAAAAAAAAAATCAGTGATACATATGTAAATACATAAAATTTGAGTGGTATGCATGTAAATGCCCCTATCCATATAACCAGAAGCAATACACACATTGAACAACACAACTGACAATGTGATGGTGCTAATTTTACCTACAACATAACAAATAAATGAAAAAAAAGGCACAATTTGCAAAAACATTTCTAAAATATTATGCATTCATCCATAAAGTAATAATTTTAATATAGTACATCAGAAACTAACAGCACAATAAGAAATGAATCCCAAATTTTAGTCCCCATAAAGCCAAAAATAATACAACCAAACATGCCTAGCAGGGAATGATCTCTATAAAACTCAGCTAGAGGCTTCAAAGGGCCTTGTCAATTTACAAAAATACAGGGACCAAAATGCATGAATACCTGGACACAGGAAACAAATCAATTGGGTTTAGAAGGTTGTCAGAAGAAGAGCTTACGCTGCCTGGATGTAACCGGGGATGAGNTTCACAAAAAGTTCCATTTATAGCATAGACCTCTATACAAATTATGAAGCCTGCATGACTCTCGAACACCTAAGGGACCTTGAATTAGTAAACGAAATTAATAAACAAAAGTAGCCCTTTTGAACAAATGAATTTTCTTCCTATGTCGATCATAATCTAGAACATCTCCACCTTCCATTCCCAAGCGAGAAAACTAAAATGGAACTAATATTTTTTAAATTCTTCCAGGCATAATGAAAAAAAACATGCCTGTTACACGATACAATAAACATAAAAAATCAATATAATGATGACCATGTTGTGTTAGAAAATGAAAACTGCGGAAACACATCAAGAGATCCAAAATAAAACTTAGAACAAAAGCACATATAAAAAAAAAACACAAGAACACCAAGATTTAAGTGGAAAAACTTGATAACGGGAAAAAATTATGAAACCACACCACACTAAGAAATCTACTATGAAGAAATGATGAGAAATATACAGAGTATACACCAAACTCAAAATTTCTCTTCACTCCTAGACTTAAGAAAAAATTTCGGACTCTCCTCTTCGCTCTTTCACACTATTCCCACACAAATTCACAAAGAAGCCAAAGGCTTAAAAACCCAAACTGCTATAAACAGTTACTGGCACCAGGGCGCTAGTCTTGAGCGTTGGGTTTTCAGCGCTCAAGTCCAAAGAACGATCCGAGCACGGCGCACTCCTCCAGGGTGCCACATTTCCCAACTCACAATTTTGGAAGGCTTTGTTGGGTAGCTACGTGCCACTCCCTCCCCCAGGTGCAGGAGCTTCCAACCATGTGCTAGGGTGCTCCTCTTTTTCCACCATCAGGCCAGTGCTCCTCCATTGCACAATCAAGCTTCAGACATAACAATCTCACTTTAAAATTGATTGCAATCAATTCCTCTCCTTCAAATCTCTCGTATTAATAATAATATACTACAGTGTGACAACTCCGGTCTCAGCCTTCTTGAAGTCCAATTGAAGGCAAAAATATCTTTAGTTTCTCAATTGTAATAATTTTACTCACCATATCTGTAGAATTTGAGATGTGTGCATTTTTTCCAAAGATAATTGACTACCTTCTAAGAATGAACGAATGAAGTGATAATATACTTCATCCTAACATAAAATGTAGCATTCTTAACTAGATGAATAATTGACTACCTTGCTCCTTATCCAATTTTTTCATAAAGCTCCGCAGTCAAATCATCTACTTGCTAGCCTCAATTGTGACAATATACTCAGCTTCTGTAGTTGATAGTGCAACAATCTTCTACGATCTGTAAACCCAACTCATTGTTGCGTTCCCCAAAATGAAGATACAATATGTTGTATTTCCTGTCAAATTTGAATCTACATGTAGATTAATCCTTGAAATTTCAAAGCAAAGTGTTTTGTTGACTATTTCTCTCAAGTATATGAGAATTCACTTTACCGCCTCCCAATGATGTTTGTCTGGATTACTTATGTACTTGTTAACCACTACGACTGCATTTGCAATATATGACCTTGTATATATCATTGCATACATCAAACTTCCAACTACTACAACATATGATGTTATTCTCATTTGTGTTTGTTTTGCTTTAGAAGCTTGAAGTAATTACCTAAAGAGGTACAAACTGGTTTCGTCTCACTCATGTTGAATCTATGTAGAACCCTCTCAACATATTCTGCCTTAGACAACTTCAAATTACCTGCACTCCAATCCCCACTGATTGTTATACCAAGAATTTTCTTGGTTGGACCTAAATTTTTAATTTCAAACTCCCTTGATAATTGTTCCTTCAAGTCTCTAATATTCTTCATATATACTTCTATAATCACCATGACATCAACTGAAATACACCTTTTCATGCATGGGTAAGATGGTATGAATGTAAAAATTGAAATTTAGGTATTTAAATACATAGAAATTGAGGCATATGTATGTAAATCTTCCTAGATGATCCTGTTCAAATCTAGGATATCCATCCCACCATAGAGGGGAATGATATTCATAAGCATTGTCTATTTTGCGATATCTAGATTGTCAATAGAAAATAACATTATAATGGAATTGATCATGTTGTGAGATAGGAGACAATTTGTTGACAAGAACCCGAAAACATGCACAATCGTATGCATACAAATTTTATGTTAAGATCCAAAATACTAATTAGAACATTTTAACTTGTTCCAACTCTCCAGAAAGAAAGAAAGAATCAAAGATTTAAATCATATATCATATATATTTATAGCAAGCAAAGTACTCTAACTAATTAATCAAATTTACACATCCTCTTAATGTCTCACAAAATCATAACATTGCTCTCCCACTAACAATAACCTTGTCTTTTAGGTCGAAATCAATATAACAGAGACAAATACCATTCAATTGGCCACACTCTCTAAAATGGTTCCATTTCGTGCACCAGAACAAAGATTTCAACATAGAAAATCTGATAGGCACTCGAGATAATTCTCGAGTTCATCCCTGGCAGAACAAAAATGAGGCCACCAGCCCAGCCATAATTCCAATTGATCAATCAAGTAAACTAGTTGTGTTGCTTTAAGCATTTGTATATCCCAATTTAATATAATCTCCTAAACAAATGAATTTGCAATACTATCGCTTGCACGATGTAAATGTTGATCTTCAAAAATAGGTTCAATGATCTCAAGAGGATGGCTTGAAGAATATTTGCTTGAAAGAATCAAAAGAATTAAATTATTTGTTCAAATATAAGTGGTGGTAGCATTGCCAAACCATCCATAAACATCAATGCAATTGAAAAATGTTACACGTCAGAGAGATTAAGGTATAAAAAGACTGATCAACCTCGCAAAAGCATTCTTGTGGATTATCCACAGATTAAAATCAGGAATATATAGATTTAAAAAATCCTAGAATCACTTTTCAGATGTTCTTTGAAGATGTGGATTAGCATTGTTGGAAATGCACCGAACATCTCTGCAAGATCATGCATCCACCTTCGTCTAAGACGCAAATGCTTGTAATTCTCATCCTTCACCCACGTTCAACAACGACAGCAGTTATTCTTGTTTAGAACATACTCCTCACCATCACCGCTCTAGCTCATCCAACCTTCAGGTTTCATCATCTTTGAACCAAGCAACATACAAAATTTTCCATATCTCAATGCCTAAATCCTTTGATTTAGCCCCAAATCCGCCAATGACTTGAAAAAAGCTTCATAGTTGAGAAATTGATGCTTCAATCATAAAAAATTATGTTTCCATCTCTGGAGAACAACAACCATTGAACCCAGAATTTCCATTATCTTCCACTCTCGTTGTCACGCTGAATTATGCGGTTGAAACTCAAGCAAAATTCACTCTAGAATTACAATACTTGTTCATGCCCCAGTCCTCTGCCTCAAGAAACACCTTTCCTGATTTCTCTTCCATATTCAAAATTCAGTTCATGTTTAGATCTCCTTTCCCTTCATCTATGCTTTCCACTATATAAAATTGACACCAATTCACCGTACAACTAGAACAAAGATGTCTAAAAATCCCTCTGCCTTTTAGATTCACCCCAACCAGATCTCTACCTCATCTGGGTACCCTGATCAATATCCCACTGATATGTCAATTCTAAGAGATTTCCTTCCTCTTCAAACTCGTAGCATTACTCAGAAACATCCAATAGATATCTAGCCAGCACCCAATAGTGATTGAGAGTTCGAAAATAGACATTCCTAATTTTTTAATACGGATAATCCAAAAGAATGACTTTCTCCAGGTTGACGGTCCTTATGATTTGTAACGTTTTTTAATTGTTTCGATGTACATAAATGGTCCTACATTATATCACAACCACTAAATGCCTTTGAATAAGCAATTGAGTTCTCGAAATTCTTTCAAATTAAGAAAATTTCCAACTTCTTGGCAGTTCCCTTGAAATCACCAAGAATATTCTCAAAGACCAATTGTTACATCAAGAGAACAACCGCATCGCAAGCCTTGCGTGCCGGGGAGATATAGAGAAGAGGGATGTGCAAACAGTTGAAGCAACATGACCAGCAAACAACATTGATCAACTTGAATTGTGGCTAGGCTAACGTCGCGACATCCATAGATATCAAGGGATGAACTCGAGGATTTCCTCAATCACTTGTCAGTTAAAATTTTCTTTGATAATTTTCTTATTGTTTTGGCACTCAATATGAAACTGATTTTGAGATTGTAGTTGAATGAATGACCATTGCCTCAATTGAATTAAATTGGTAGTTTGACCATGAAAACAAGGTCATTGTGCGAGGGGGAGTAATATTGTAAATTTAAATAAAATATTAAGAAGATGTTTAGTAGTTAAATGTGATTTATTAGCGTGAGTAATCAGCCTCTAATAGTCTTTATAGATATCTCCATTTAGAGAGGATGAAATATGAAGAATAATTAATGAGTTTAGCTGAATGTTAGGATCAAAGATTCTAACTAGAATACTTCAAGATGCTCTATTACCAAAAAAGGAAAAAAGAAAAAAAAAAGAAAAAAAAAAGATGAAGATAAAGCAAGAACACGTTCATTATTCATCATATCTTAACTTCTTTAAATTGAGGCATTTATAAACTTACAATATTATCAAAAGTTTATTACTCGCAAATTAACCACATTTATTTGCTAAACATCCTCTTAACATCTTATAGATTCATAATAAAATCACATCGAGTCCACTCTATTTCAGCAATATTCAGAAGTCCACCACGATCATTACATTAAGTATTTGATCTTCTTAGAAGTACATGTCGTCTTATAGAATAAACATATAGCACAAATGCAAAGTGAAAAAACAAAATAGAATGGCTCAAACTACAATTTTAAAAACAATTTCATATGACACTTATTTTTATCATTAAAATCTTACTTACATCCCATCTAGCCACAAAATTGCGATTTCCAATGAACCAAACTGAATAAGCCTTACTTTGTAGCAAAAAGTTGAAACAAAGAGAGAAGACCTAATAAAACTTAGTGCTAGAACGCGACAAAAATTCAAACATCATCTTTTTAAGTAGATAAAGTCGATAATTGAGAAAAAACTTAGATACAAGACTGCTTTTCACATTTACCTGCAAAGATCTTTTGCGGCCTTCAAAACTAAATGGATAAGTAACCACTCCAACAGTAAGATAGCCAGCTTCCTTCGATATCTGTGCAACAACGGGTGCTGCACCGGATCCAGTCCCACCGCCCATACCTGCTGTAATAAAAACAAGATCTGAATCCTTAATAGCATTAGCTATAGCTTCTCTGGATTCCTCAGCAGCTTGCTCTCCAAGAAGAGGATTTCCACCAGTCCCTGAATTTAAGAAATCTTTAGATATTCTAATTTTATATTTTGCATGAAAACATTTCAGTCATCCAGTCTAAAAGCTTTCCTGTTTTGCAGAATTACCTTCGCACTTTTATCAGAACATGCAGATTTACTTGCTAATATGCACACTGATTCACTGAGACTGATTTAAGTTCAATTAAAATAGGCTGTATATCTATAATATATTTTAGCAAGTTGAAGCAGCAAAAAAAACAAAGGAGGACGTGTTAAAAGAGCCCCTGAGCCTTTGCAAGGTGCTATTTTAGTCCCAAAATTTATAAACATATCAATTTTGACCTGAATCTTTTAATATAAGTTGAAATTGTCCCCAATAAGAACTACTTTAATCCCAATTAAAATAATCTTGGGAATAATTTAGTAATTTTATAAACTCTGGGGCTGAAATGACCCCATGTAAACAGTTAGGGGACTAATTTGGCACTTTGCTCAAAAGAGAGAGAGAGAGAGATTCATGAAACTTCAAAATAGAAATTAAGCATCTGTTACCTATAGCACTAATTCAAATGAGCTTCTACATGAGTACAATTTTAGATAAATTTAACATAAGCGAAGAGAGCCTAACCAAGTCCACGTGTCAAAAGTTCTCCAATTTGCAATGGATTACTTGCTTGCGAATTCAGCAAAGATTGAGCATCAGTGTTAATGGCATAAAAGTCCACACCCTGAAATTTTGAAAACTGCCATAAGAGTTTTTAAATAACATGGTCAAAAGAATGATAAAATATAAAATAAACAATCATGATACACTGCGCACCACCACCACACACCTTAAAGTTTCGACTGAATATACCAAACTAACTAACCAAACAAGTTTTTAATATAGCAATCAAATGCAAAATTTCAAAGAATATACCAAACTAAACAAACAAATGGAGGTATAAATGCAATTTTGTTAGTCCAACTTCCCCCAAATCAAAGACAATGCACAATTCATGACTCAGTAGTCAACTGATGAATCATACAGATCCCAAGTGAATATCCTTTGTTTTGGATTGCAAGAGGCATGTGATTGCTATCATATCCTCTTGACAATCATTGTGATGTGAAACATCTAAGAGCCTATGGTTTCCAAATGTAAACCTACAAGAGAGGAGCAAAATCTTGCACATAAGTATATATTTAGAGTCCCTAAATGTCTAATTCAGATAATTATTCATCCCTTGATAGAAAAAAAAAAAAAAAAAACATAAGAGATAATGTAATAATCAACTAACATAATCACACAAAAATTTATAATTATATAAAATCACACTTTGATCAAAACTCGTCCTGCAATAAAAAAATCTATGTTGAATGAGTTTTAAACCAATTCATTAATTCAATTAGAACGATGAATAAAATTAGAGAATTAAAGAAGGGCATGAAAAAAATCAACAAAGAAACAATTCAATCCTTACACTAATAAAAGGAGATAACTTACTCAAAATATTGTAATCACTATTTGTACTATTACAAGAAAGAGTTGCATCTAACCATGGACAATACCAAACAAAGGGCAAAATCGAGATGCAAACAAAAAGAACATAAGTTCTTTATATCGGAAGCATCAGGAGCATGTTTGTCAATAGTGTATTATGAAATTAAAAAAAATAAAAAAAACAAAATAAAAATCAATCTTTGTCGGTCCACTCATCTTAATGTGTTTTATTCAGTAAAATCAATGAAGTTTGCATCAATTATGCTCATCTTGACAAAATTTATTTCCAAAGAATATTGAACATTTGCTATTATTTCGGCAACTATGGGTATAACTATTGCACTTCCGGTAGAACAATATATAAATCATCACATGAAGACCAATCATGTCATTGAACAATAATCTTTCTATATCCATCATCAATTAGACACAATCTCATCATCGAATCTTGGCTCTTGAACAAAAAATGTAGAACAATGTAGTAAAATATTGGATACATATTCCAAGCGAGGAGATGGAAATATAGAAATAAAAAAAAATTGTTAGTGATAAGTTAAGCACAAAGTCAAATCATATATATTGAAGATTAGACTAAAACTACTTTAAATTTTTAACTTAAAAGAATTTACTAAGTTCCTTGATCCACTCTAATGTGCATGAACTTAGATTGCCTTAACTTGCCTAGAAGTTAATTTCTTTAAGGCACCTCATGGAACATGGAAAACTTTAAAAATAGGCAATAACTTTATCATGTAGTTTTAAATTTGCATATCTCCAACTCAAATACTAAGCAAACTTAGTTATAGATCCAAATTGAAAATTCTCTAAGTTCATACCCCTCGACAAATGTAGATATGTAATTTTAAACCTCATAAAAAACATGTGGAATTTGTTTCAAATCTTTTATTGTATAGCTACTTGAACCAATTATCATATACTACTTCTGATTGATAAGATGCAATCTTAAGCTCTAATACCAAATATGAAGTAGAACATTATAGGAATAATGTCTTCAAATGCAGAACTAAGAAGGGATGCAAAATATCACACACACACAAGATTAAATTTGCAATAAGAAAAAATCTAATTTAGGCAATTATAATTAGGAGAAAGCTAAGAAGACGCAAAATCTGCACAAGCAATACTTTCATAATCTTCTAGGATAAATCATGAATAAAAATTTAAGACCATAAAAAGCATACTTCAATTATAATTCACACAATGCAATCATGAAGGCAAACCAATTATGTCAATCAGAGAACGGGAGAAGATTGATGATATAATCATCAAAACATTAATCCAAATCACACTAATACAAGAAGATAGATTTCACAAATGTTTGCAACACCAATTACACGATGCTTGAAAGAAATGCATTCAATCATTGGTGAAGCAAAGAGATCAAACAAATTAAATCAAAGAAAATATTATCAGAACAATTTCTTAAATGCTTAATATACCCTTATTTATAATCATATAATCCCTCAACAGTGAAAAAATACAAATATCCCAAATAAATAACGCTAACTCAGAACCTACTATAGCGCCCAAGAAATCAAATCAACAAGCTCAAGTCTCGGCTCAAATCAAAGCCCAAAGAACAACTCAGCAAAAACCTGATTTTACAAGCCAACAGAAAGCCCGAAATAGCATTGCACAACAACTAAACTAATAGATAACTAGCAGAAAGACTAAACAAATAACAAAAAGGAAAAGGGCACTTTTTATATGCATACCACTCAAATCATGCAAGGTCACAACTTTTTTAAAAGTAAAATACACCTTTTTATACGTGAAAATTATCCCATCCCATTGATAGTTCTTCATCATTTGGAACAAATCCGCACCCAAGCTAAGAATTTTAATTGGAACATGGTATAATATTGGTTAGACACCAAGTAAAATTGGAATCTAAGATTCTAAATCTAGTAATCCAAATAATACATCAAATTTTAAGTATGATAATTGGGCACAAAGTGATTAATAACAATAATGCAGTTAAACTTGTAAATAAAATGAAAACACAAGTGACACACTGCAACTTAAGAGTAACAATTCTCTAAACAAAGCAGCATGACAATAGAATAAATACAACTAACAGGGTGCAAAGTTAAAATACACAGTAGAAAGCAAAACAAACTTCAAGCCAACAGAATTTTACAGGCAAAAGGCGGTATCAAAGTGTTCTTATATGACAAGAATAATATAAGAGGGATAATCAACAAAAAAAATTAGAGTAAATTTTCTGTAGATAAATTTTACATCTATTTTGCCAAAGAATATCGAATGGAAACTGATCATTTAGAGTGCCTGCATTGAGCAAGCATATAAAGAAGGATAGACAATTCATGCCTGTTTTAAAAAATGATAAATGAAGAAAAAAAAAAGGAAAGATTTAAATACATGCCACTCAATTCCTATGTATGTACAAATCTAGCACCAAAACTTCAATTTTGACATGCTTGCCACCTTACCTATGGATAAAAATGTGTATTTCACATTTTAAAAGTTAAAATGGTGGTATTTTTTTATGTGATATTAAAGATTCGAGTGGTATAAATGCACAAAGTAAAGTATAGGGGTCAGACATGTAAATAATTTATCGATGAAGACATTATGAATGTGGTTATTGTTTACCCTATTCCGTTAGATTAAAAAATATTTTAAAATCAATAGTGAAAGAGATGAATGAACTTCTATAATGTATACTTGATAAGGAAAGAAAACAAAATTNGTGATTTAAGTTCAACTAAAATAGGTTGTATATCTATAATATATTTTAGCAAGTTGAAGCAGCAAAAAAACAGAGGACATGTGTTAAAAGAGCCCCTGAGCCTTTGCAGAGTGCTATTTTAGTCCCAAAATTTATAAAAATATCAATTTTGACCCACCCTGAATCTTTTAATATAAGTTGAAATAGTCCCCAAGAAGAACTATTTTAATCCCATTAAAATAGACTTGGGACTAATTTAGTACTTTTATAAACTCTGGGGCTGAAATGACCCCCATGTAAATAGTTAGGGGACTAATTTGGCACTTTGCTCAAGAGAGAGAGAGAGAGAGAGAGAGAGAGAGAGAGAGAGAGATTCACCAAACNATAATGCAATTGAAAAATGTCACACGTCAGAGAGATTAAGTACAAAAAGACTGATCAACCTCGCAAACCATTCTTGTGGATTATCCAGATTAAAATCAGGAATATATAGATTTAAAAAATACTAGAATCACTTTTCAGAATTTCTTTAAAGATGTGGAATAGCATTGTTGGAAATGCACCGACCATCTTCGAAAGATCGTGCATCCACCTTCGTCTAAGACGCAAATGCTTGTAATTCGCATCCTTCACCCACGTTCAAGAATGACAGCCAGTCATTCTTGTTTAAAACATAGTCCTCATCATCACCGCTCTAGCTCATCCAGCCTTCAGGTTTCATCATCTTTGAACTTAGCAACATACAAAATTTTCCATATCTCAATGCCTCAATCCTTTGATTTAGCCCCAAATCCGCCAACGACTTGAAAAAACCTTCATAGTTGAGAAATTGATGCTTCAATCATAAAAAATTATGTTTCCATCTCTGGAGAAAGACAACCATTGAACCCAGAATTTCCATTATCTTCCACTCTCGTTGCCGCGCCGGATTATGCGGTTGAACCTCAAGCAAAATTCACTCTAGAATTACAATACTTGTTCATGCCCCAGTCCTCTGCCTCAAGAAACATCTTTCCTGATTTCTCTTCCATATTCAAAATTCAGTTCATGTTTAGCTCTCTTCTCCCTTCATCTATGCTTTCCATTATATAAATTTGACACCAATTCACCGTACAGCTAGAACAAATATGTCTAAAAATCCCTCTGCCTTTTAGATTCACCCCAACCAGATCTCTACCTCATCTGGGTACCCTGATCAATATCCCACTGATATGTCAATTCTAAGAGATCTCCTTCCGCTTCAAACTGGTAGCATTACTCAGAAAAATCCAATAGATATCTAGCCAGTACCCAATAGTGATTGAGAGTTTGAAAATAGACATTCCTAATTTTTTTAATACGGGTAATCCAAAAGAATGACTTTCTCCAGGTTGATCGGTCCTTATGATTTGTAACGTTTTTTAATTGTTTCGATGTATATAAATGGTCCAACATTATATCACTACCACTAAATGTCTTTGAATAAGCAATCGTGTTCTCGAAATTCTTTCAAATAAAAAAAAAATCTCCACCTTCTTGGCAGTTCCCTTGAAATCACCAAGAGTATTCTCAAAGATCAATTGTTACATCAAGAGAGCAACCGCATTGCAAGCCTTGTGTGCCGGGGAGATATACAGAAGAGGGATGTGCAAACAGTTGAAGCAACAAGACCAGCAAACAACATTGATTAACTTGAACTGTGGCTAGGCTAACGCCGCGACATCCATAGATATCAAGGGATGAACTCAAGGATTTCCTCAAGCACTAGTCAGTTAAAATTTTTTTAGATAATTTTCTTATTGTTTTAGCACTCAATATGAAACTGATTTTTAGATTGTAGTTGAATGAATGACCATTGCCTGGATTGGATTAAATTGGTAGTTTGACCATGAAAACAAGGTCATTGTGCGAGGGGGAGAAATATTGTAAATTTAAATAAGATATTAAGAAGATGTTTAGTAGTTAAATGTGATTAACTAGTGTGAGTAATCAGCCTCTAATAGTCTTTATAGATATCTCCATTTAGAGAGGACGAAATATGAAGAATAATTAATGAGTTTAGCTGAATGTTAGGATCAAAGATTCTAACTAGAATACTTCAAGATGCTCTAGCACCAAAAAAAGAAAAAAGAAAAAAAAAAGATAAAGATAAAGCAAGAACGCATTCATTGTTCATCATATCTTAATTTTTTTAAATTGAGGCATTTATAAACTTACAATATTATCACAAGTTTATTACTCGCAAATTAACCACATTTATTTGCTAAACGTCCTCTTAAAATCTTATAGATTCATAATAAAATCACATCGAGTCCACTCTATTTCAGCAATATTCAGAAGTCCACCACAATCATGACATTAAGTATTTGATCTTCTTAGAAGTACATGCCGTCTTATAGAATAAAAATATAGCACAAAAGCAAAGTGAAAAAACAAAATAGAATGGCTCAAATTACAATTTTAAAAACAATTTCATATGACACTTGTTTTTATCATTAAAATCTTACTTACATCCCATCTAGCCACAAAATTGTGATTTCCAATGGACCAAACTGAATAAGCCTTACTTTGTAGCAAAAAGTTGAAACAAAGAGAGAAGGCCTAACAAAACTTAGTGCTAGAACGCGACAAAAATTCAAACATCATCTTTTTAAGTAGATAAAGTTGATAATTGAGAAAAAATTAGATACAAGACTGCATTTCACATTTACCTGCAAAGATCTTTTGCGGCCTTCAAAACTAAATGGATAAGTAACCACTCCAACAGTAAGATAGCCAGCTTCCTTCGATATCTGTGCAACAACGGGTGCTGCACCGGATCCAGTCCCACCGCCCATACCTGCTGTAATAAAAACAAGATCTGAATCCTTAATAGCATTAGCTATAGCTTCTCTGGATTCCTCAGCAGCTTGCTCTCCAAGAAGAGGATTTCCACCAGTCCCTGAATTTAAGAAATCTTTAGATATTCTAATTTTATATTTTGCATTAAAATATTTCAGTCATCCAGTTTAAAAGCTTTCCTGTTTTGCAGAATTACCTTCGCACTTTTATCAGAACATGCAGATTTACTTACTGATATGCACACTGATTCACTGAGACTGATTTTCAATTAAAATAGGCTGTACATCTATAATATATTTTAGCAAGTTGAAGCAGCAAAAAAACAAAGAATGGCATGTGTTAAAAGAGCCCCTGAGCCTTTGCAAGGTGCTATTTTAGTCCCAAAATTTATAAAAATATCAATTTTGACCCTGAATCTTTTAATATAAGTTGAAATAGTCCCCAATAAGAACTATTTTAATCCCCATTAAAATAGTCTTGGGATTAATTTAGTGCTTTTATAAACTCTGGGACTGAAATGACCCCATGTAAATAGTTGGGGGAGTAATTTGGCACTTTGCGCAAGAGAGAGAGAGAGAGAGAGAGAGAGAGAGAGANTTGCCATGGAGTGCAATCCGCATGATGCAATCCAATTAAAATTGGAAAATTTACATACCCAGCACACAATTCTTATGTATTTATATATCTCAGACCTAAACTTTCATATTTACATAGCACTTTGGTGCTTTAATCCTATGCATGAAAATCTGTATTTCACTATTAAAAATTGATAATATGAAACTTGAGGGGTGAGATATGTAAATAAACAAGTATTGTGTGCTATGTATGTAAATGCCCCATGAGAACAAAAAGAGCTTTCACATCTCATGAAACATACCACTATTGTAACTTTTAAAAAGTGAAATACACCTCATCCATAGGCAAGGTGGCATGTGTAAAAATTGAAGTTTAGGTGTTAGATATGTAANTAACGTGGTGAGAAAAAGAGAAAATATAAAATAAACAATCATGATACACTGCGCACCACCAATATACACCTTAAAGTTTCAACTGAATATACCAAACTAACTAACCAAACAAATGGAGGCATAGCAATTTTATAAGTCCAACTTCATTATGTTAATGCCTGAGGGCATAATTTTGTACATACTATGTAACTTTTTTATAAAGCAATCAAATGCAAAATTTCAAAGAATATATCAAACTAACCAAACAAATGGAGGTATAAATGCAATTTTGTAAGTCCAACTTTCCCCAAATCAAAGACAATGCACTATTCATGATTCGGTAGTCAACTAATGGATCATGCAGATCCCAAGTGAATGTCCTTTGTTTTGGATTGCAAGAACCATGTGATTACTATCATATCCTCTTGACAATCTTTGTGATGTGAAACATCTAAGAGCCTATGGTTTCCAAATGTAGACCTACAAGAGAGGAGCAAAATCTTGCACATAAGGATATATTTAGAGTTCATAAATGTCTAATTCAGATAATTATTCATCCCTTGATAGAAAAAAAATAAAAAAGTAAAATAAAAAAAAACATAAGAGATAATGTAGTAATCAACTAAAATAATCACACAAAAATATATAATTATATAAAATCACACTTTGATCAAAACTCGCCCCGCAATCAAAAAATCTATGTTGAATGAGTTTTAACCAAATTCATTAATTCAATTAGACCGATGAATAAAATTAGAGAATTAAAGAAGGGCATGAAAAAAATCAACAAAAAAAAAACAATTCAATCCTTACACTAATAAAAGGAGATAACTTACTCAAAATATTGTAGTCACTATTTGTACTATTACAAGAAACAGTTGCATAAAACCATGGGCAATACCAAACAAGGGTCAAAATCGAGATACAAACAAAAAGAACATAAGTTCTTTATATTGGAAGCATCATGAGCATGTTTATCAATATTGTATTACCAAAATAAAAAAAAAACAAAAAAACTAAATAAAAATCAATCTTTGTCGGTCCACTCATCTTAATATGTGTTTTTATTAAGTAAAAAAAATGAAGTTTGCATCAAATATGCTCATCTTAACAAAATTTATTTCCAAAGAATATTGAACCTATGCTATTATTCCGGCGAATATTGGTATAACTATTGCACTTCCGGTAGAACAATCTATAAATCATCACATGTAGACCAATCATGCCATCGAACAATAATCTTTCCATATCCATCATCAATTAGACACAATATCATCATCGAATATTGGCTCTTGAACAAAAAATGTAGAACAATGTAGAAAAATATTGGATGCATATTCCAAGCGAGGAGATGGAAATATAGAAATAAAAAAAAGATTGTTAGTGATAACTTAAGCACAAAGTCAAATCATATATATTGAAGATTAGACTAAAACTCCTTTAAATTGTTAACTTAAAAGAATTTACTAATTTCCTTGATCCACTCTAATGTGCATGAACTTAGACTGCCTTAACTTGCCTAGAAGTTAATTTCTTTAAGGCACCTCATGGAACATTGAAAATAGGCAATAACTTTATCATGTAGTTTTAAAATTGCATATCTCCAACTCAAATACTAAGCAAACTTAGTTATAGATCCAAATTGAAAATTCTCTAAGTTCATACCCCTCGACAAATGAAGATATGAAATTTTAAACCTCATAAAAAACATGTGGAATTTGTTTCAAATCTTTAATTGTATTGCTACTTGAATCAATTATCATATACTACTGCTGATTGATAAGATGCAATCTTAAGCTCTAATACCAAATATGATGTAGAACATTATAGGAATAATGTTTTCAAATGCAGAACTAAGAAGGAATGCACAATATCACACTCTAAATTTGCAATTAGAAAAAAACTAATTTAGGCAATTATAATTAGGAGAAAGCTAAGAAAATGCAAAATCTGCACAAGCAATACTTTCATAGTCTTCTAAGATAAATCATGAAAAAAAAATTTAAGAGCATAAAAAGCACACTTCAATTATAATTCACACAATGCAATCATGAAGGCAAACCAATTATGTAAATCAGAGAACGAGAGAAGATTGATGATAAAATCATCAAAACAACAATCCAAATCTCACACTGATACAAGAAGATAGATTTCACAAATGTTTGCAACACCAATTACACGATGCTTGAAAAAAATGCATTCAATCATTGGTGAAGCAAAGAGATCAAACAAATTAAATCAAAGAAAATATTATCAGAACAATTNAAACGTGGTGAGAAGAATGAGAAAATATAAAATAAACAATCATGATACACTGCGCACCGCCACCACACAACTTAAAGTTTCAACTGAATATACCAAACTAACTAACCAAACAAATGGGGGCATAGACATTTTATAAGTCGAACTTCATTATGTTAATGCCTGAGGGCATAATTTTGTACATACTATGTAACTTTTTTATATAGCA
This sequence comes from Phalaenopsis hybrid cultivar, assembly GCA_002079205.1. Lineage (NCBI taxonomy): Eukaryota > Viridiplantae > Streptophyta > Magnoliopsida > Asparagales > Orchidaceae > Phalaenopsis > Phalaenopsis hybrid cultivar. The sequence continues at coordinate 44,139 of JXCR01116298.1, forward strand.
ATCAAATGCAGAATTTCAAAGAATATATCAAACTAATCAAACAAATGGAGGTATAAATGCAATTTTGTAAGTCCAAGTTCCCCCAAATCAAAGACAATGCACTATTCATGACTCAGCAGTCAGCTAATGGATCATACAGATCCCAAGTGAATGTACTTTGTTTTGGATTGCAAGAGGCATGTGATTGCTATCAAATCCTCTTGACAATCTTTGTGATGTGAAACATCTAAGAGCCTATGGTTTCAAAATGTAGACCTACAAGAGAGGAGCAAAATCTTGCACATAAGGACATATTTGGAGTTCATAAATGTCTAATTCAGATAATTATTCATCCCTTGATAGAAAAAAAACAAGAGGTAATGTAATAATCAACTAACATAATCACACAAAAATTTATAATTATATAAAATCACACTTTGATCAAAACTCGCCCCGTATGTTAAATGAGTTATAACCAAATTCATTAATTCAATTAGACTGATGAATAAAATTAGAGAATTAAAGAAGGGCATGAAAAAAATCAATAAAAAAACAATTCAATCCTTACACTAATAAAAGGAGATAACTTACTCAAAATATTGTAGTCACTACTTGTACTAGTGCAGGAAAGAGTTGCATCTAACCATGGGCAATACCAAACAAGGGCCAAAATCAAGATCCAAACAAAAAGAACATAAGTTCTTTATATCGGAAGCATCATGAGCATGTTTATCAATATTGTATTACCAAAATAAATAAAAAAACAAAATAAAAATCAATCTTTGTCGGTCCAGTCATCTTAATATGTGTTTTTGTCAAGTAAAAACAATGAAGTTTGCATCAAATATGCTCATCTTGACAAAATTTATTTCCAAAGAATATTGAACATTTGCTATTATTCCGGCGAATATGGGTATAACTATTGCACTTCCGGTAGAACGATCTATAAATCATCACATGTAGACCAATCATGCCATTGAACAATAATCTTTCTATATCCATCATCAATTAGACACAATCTCATCATCGAATATTGGCTCTTGAACAAAAAATGTAGAACAATGTAGTAAAATATTTGATGCATATTCCAAGCGGGGAGACGAAAATATAGAAATAAAAAAAAAATGTTAGTGATAAGTTAAGCACAAAGCCAAATCATATATATTGATGATTAGTCTAAAACTTCTTTAAATTTTTAACTTAAAAAAATTTACTAATTTCCTTGATCCACTCTAATGTGCATGAACTTAATTTCTTTAAGGCACCTCATGGAACATGGAAAACTTTAAAACTAGGCAATAACTTTATCATGTAGTTTTAAAATTGTATATCTCCAACTTAAATACTAAGCAAACTTAGTTATAGATCCAAATTGAAAATTCTCTAAGTTCATACCCCTCGACAAATGTAGATATGTAATTTTAAACCTCATAAAAACATGTGGAATTTGTTTCAGATCTTTTATTGTATTGCTACTTGAGCCAATCATCATCTACTACTCCTGATTGATAAGATGCAATCTTAAGCTCTAATACCAAATATGATGTAGAACATTATAGGAATAATGTTTCCAAATGCAGAACTAAGAAGGGATGCACAATATCACACACACACAAGATTATATTTGCAATTAGAAAAAATCTAATTTAGGCAATTATAATTAGGAGAAAGCTAAGAAAATGCAAAATCTGCACAAGCAATACTTTCATAATCTTCTAAGATAAATCATGAATAAAAATTTAAGAGCATAAAAAGCATACTTCAATTATAATTCACACAATGCAATCATGAAGGCAAACCAATTATGTAAATCAGAGAACGAGAGTAGATTGATGATAAAATCATCAAAACAACAATCCAAATCTAACACTAATACAATAAGATAGATTTCACAAATGTTTGCAACACCAATTACACGATAATTGAAAGAAATGCATTCAATCATTTGTGAAGCAAAGAGATCAAACAAATTAAACCAAAGAAAATATTATCAGAACAATTTCTTAAATGCTTAAGATACCCTTATTTATAATCATATAATCCCTCAACAGTGAAAAAATACAAATATCCCAAATAAATAACGCTAACTCAAAACCTACCATGGAGCCCAAGAAATCAAATCAACAAGCTAAAGTCTCGGCAAAAATCAAAGCCCAAAGAACAACTCAGCAAAAACCTGATTTTACAAGCCAACGGAAGGCCCGAAATAGCATTGCACAACAACTAAACTAATAGATAACTAGCAGAAAAACTAAACAAAGAACAAAAAGGAAAAGAGGCACTTTTTCTATGCATACCACTCAAATCATGCAAGGTCACAACTTTTTTAAAAGTAAAATACACCTTTTTATACATGAAAATTATCCCATCCCATTGATAGTTCTTCATCATTTGGAACAAATCCGCACCCAAGTTAAGAAATTTAATTGGAACATGGCATATAATTGGATGGACACCGAGTAAAATTGGAATATAAGATTTTAAATCTAGTAATCCAAATAATACATCAAATTTTAAGTATGATAGTTGGGCACAAAGTGATTAATTACAATAATGCAGTTAAACTTGTAAATACAATGAAAACACAAGTGAAACACTGCAACTTAAGAGTAACAATTCTCTTAACAAAGTAGCATGACAATAGAATATATACAACTAACAGGGTGTAAAGTTAAAATACACAATAGAAATCAAAACAAACTTCAAGCCAACAGAATTTTACAGGAAGTAGGCGGTATCAAAGATTTCTTATATGACAAGAATAACATAAGAGGGATAATCAATAAAAAAGTTTGGTGCAGATTTTCTGTAGATAAATTTTACTTCTATTTTGCCAAAGAATATCGAATGGAAACTGATCATTTAGAGCGTCTGCATTGACTACACGCACGAAAAAAGAAAGAACAAGATTGTGACACAGGCATATAAAAAAGGATAGACAGTTCATGCCTCTTTTAAAAAATGATAAATGAAGAAAAAAAAAAGGAAATATTTAAATACATACCATTCAATTCCTATGTATTTACAAATCTAGCACCAAAACTTCAATTTTGACATGCTTGCCACCTTACCTATGGATAAAAATGTGTATTTCACTTTTTAAAAGTTAAAATGGTGGTATTTTTTTATGTGATATTCAAAATTTTAGTGGGTATAGATGCACAAAGTAAATTATAGGGGTCAGACATGTAAATACTTTTATCGATGAAGACGTTATGAATGTGATTATTGTTTACCCTATACCGTTAGATTAAAAAATATTTTAAAATCAATGGTGAAAGAGATGAATGAACTGCTATAATGTATACTTGATAAGGAAAGAAAACAAAATTATGAGATGATTTCAAGGGACTTGTAGGATGGGCTGAGAATGGATTCAAGCTGAGCATAAAATAAATGATAGAAAAGCAAATAGTCAGAAATTAAAGTTTTCATACAATAAAATTAAGGAGTATGAATATATTTAAGAAAACATGAATATAAGTTATTCAAAATAATATGCAGATAACAGTTTTAAAATTTGTATACCATTAGCAATGCTCGCAAGAAATGAAAGAAAAATGATGATTCAGACAGAGCAAACACTTCTGAAGGAAGCCAACACAATTAAACTAAAAATAAAAGGAAATAAAAAAAGATGAGTGAAACTATCATAGAATTTAACAATCATCTTTCAGAAAAATATAATATAACATATCTCACACTGACCACCAATTCATTTTCTTAATCACGCGCTGCAACAAATTACAGCACATTGCAAATGATGTACAGAGCATTGCCACTAATGTACCCGAAATTTCACTAAAAGACAAATCAATCAAGAAATTTTAAACAGCAACCAAAGAGAATTGTACGAAGTGACAATAATTTTACTTCAACTTCTAGGTATCCAAGAAATCCTTCTGAAATCCAGTTAACTCCGAGTAAAACCAGCAAGGAAAACTAAAAGAACAGCTCAAGAAGCATTTAAACCTGCAACCCGCTCCCGATCATACGATTGACTGCATTGTTCCCGCCGCCTCCGACACCCACCACCTTGATCTTCGCTGACTCCGCCGGGTCGAAAGATAACGAGCACCGCACTGTGGAGCGAGCTCTACGATGGAAGCTCTGCAAGTGGCTCGACGGAACGGAGACCCATGGGTAGAGGAGCTTTGGTAAGGAGGTAGAAGTTGAAGAGATTAGTTGTATTGAATGAGCAGCGTGGAGTGAACAAGCCATGAGAGTGGATGGAAGGTGGCGACGATTTGGGGGCTGGAGGCCCGGCGTTTAGGTTTTTGGAGGGGTTTTGGAAGGTTTTTTATTTTTTTTTATTTTTTTTACATCTTCTTTCATTTTTTTTTATAAGTATTAGAATATTATATATTTTCCACATAAGAAGATAAAGTAGTGTGCTCACAAATTGACAATATTAAACTAAAGTGTATAGGTCGATCGCTGATTAGCCTCATATAGTCTGACCCAGGGGTGAACCCTCCTTCCAAAAAGATATGCAATTTGATCCTACGCAGGGATCAAACCTCCAACCCGAGGGACTTACATCAAATGCCGCTAGGGCTGTCAATTTGGCTCGTTGTTCGTGAACATCTCGTGTTCGGCTCGTTAAGCAGCTCGTGTTCGGCTCGTTCGTTAAGCCTANTATATATTATAAACAATAGCTTTCTTACACCCACTGTGCTTAAGATGTTAGGTTTAACAATTCAAATATCCGCACAAAAATTTTTAGAAAGCGACAAAAAAACAGTCATGCAAAAAGAGTTATATTGGTTGTCTGAAACTCAAAACAGACAGAAAGTCATCTCAAACAGTATAGGAATCGAGATTAAGACGATTTTGAGTCGAGCATATAAAATTTAGAGGTCATTTAATACATACCACCCAATTCTTATGTTATTTACATATTTAACACATAAATTTTACTTTTTATATTTATACCACCTATATCTTTCATATCATATAAAAATATCACTATTTTTACATTTTAAAAGTGAAATAGACATTTTCATGTACAAGATGACATGTAAAAATAAAAATACAAGCTTTAGATATATGAATACATTAGAATTGAGCGGAATGGATGTAAATCTTCTAAAGTCTATGTGTTACATTGTTTAAATTGTAGTTTAATATTTCAAACTTAAATTCAATTGAATGCAAAAATGTTTTTTACAACAATGCCCAACATTTGGTTTTTTTAGAAAATTAAAAACATTAATAAAATATTTAGTGTTTAGTTCGAGCGTTTGAAAATAATTGGCATAAACTTATGTCAAAGCTATATATTTTAACAAATCAATCCATGAGGCTGCAAATCTGCAATCAAACCCAATATACTTGAAAAAATGATTCAGAAAATAATATGAAAATTTCAAACAGAATATTGAGAAAGATTTACATACATACATGTTGTACATAAAAATGGTGTCTGCATTGATCTTACAAAAAGAAGCTAATGGTCCTAAAGAGAAGGGTACGATGGAGGCTAGAACACTGTTAGGAGATCGTGAGTCCCACCTGACCAAACGAGCAAAGTCATACGAGCCAAAAACCAAATAGGACAAAACCAGCTGAACCACGAGACTAACAATATGCGATAACCTACCCCTCAATAGAACCAATCCAAAGGAAGATCAACTTCCACAAAGTATCTCCAACAAACCCTATGCGATACTCTAAAGGCTCATCACCAGGGATTGATGATAGTCAACCAGGCTAGATCAGCCAACCGAACCAAACAGACCAAGCTTAGCAAACTGAGTCGACCCCATCAACCCGAAGAAAACTAAGCTTAGCCAGCCAAGCTAAAAAGCTGTTGGACGATAAGCTCATACATGTAAAATACTAAAAATACACGAGCACAAACCACTTTCAAAAGTAGAAAAAATTGTAATATCACCATTGTACCATATCTCATATAAATAAGAGAAATATTTCATGAAGATGACATGATTGATCACTATTCATTATTATTTATTTTGCTCTCTCCCTCTCCTTATTTACACTATATTATTTAGATGTGATTCATTGACAATCTCAGATTCAACACATATCTAACACCTAAACTTCAATTTTTACTTATCACCTTATATATATATATATAATAAAGGAATGGCCGGAAGCTAATATATGAGCCATTGTCATCCCTCATGCCCCTAAGAATTCAAATACCACACCCTAGACTCNTACCCCTAAGATGATTTGGTGAGTTGTTCTATTACGTTGCTTCATTGACCTATTAGGTTATCTTGACGAGTTGTTGAATACTAATTATTGAGTTGTTGAGCTGACAAGTTAATAAACTGCAAGCATCAACTGTCGAGTTGAAAAGTTGACAAGCTACTGCGAGCTGACCGAACGCCTGTTAGACGAGCAAATGCCAATCAGATGACTAACGAACAATCAGACGATTGAAAAACATCTAGCCGACCGAAGACTTGTTAGATGACCGAAGGGGTGCCAAGCCATAGGCTATGATATGCAAAAAAACTAGAGTATCATGTAAAAATTAACACGGATAAAGCTTTGGAGGTAGTTCCCTATCTAGTAATGACAAGCTTCACGAAGGATAAATACATAAATCACTCTAGTAGCGAGTCTCGGAGGTAACCCTGCGAAATCGTGGCCCAACCAATGCGACAATCAAACCGAGCAAACGAGCCACAAGCGACATAATATTTGTGTGGGCCGGTGACAGAAAAAAATGACCAACGATCTTTCTAAGATCAAAGTCAAACCAACACCAACATTGATCACCAAACAATTATCACAAACAAATACCGTGGTAGAAGTAAAGTGTTAAACCAAAGGTGAAAAACAACTAAAACCTACACTCTATTTTATATTAAAAAAAGTTACAATGCATTTCTTTGCATTTTCATAAATGCAAAAAAGACAAAATAAGAATATTGTCAATGTGACGGTTGAGGTTGGCTGAAGGTCAGCTCAATTGATTGAAGTTTAACTCGGCCGATTGAAGGGCATTATAGTCATCCGAAAGCCTCAGGAGAGCACCTCGTAGCAACAGAACAAAGCAAAAAGACGCTGAAACCAATAAAGTATCACTCGTAATTCATTGGTAAATATCATCATATTTTTTTGCCTTAAAAATTCTCTCATTCTTATCGAATATTTGCCTCCAAGAAGTAAGTGAATTGGAGAACTTAATATATACCATAAACACGTGCTCATTAAGAGATCTAATAGCGTCGAGAGTTTAGCTCGGCTGGCCGAAAGGGCTTTAGCAGACTGATGATCAGTTAGATGATTGAACACCAGTCAGAAGACCAAAACCTAGTCAGACGACCGAACACCAGTTAGACGATTGAATGCAAGTCAGACCACTGATAGCTAGTCAAACGACTATAGGCGGTCAGATGACCGACAATAAGTTGGACAACTAAAAGCCATTTGGTCAACCAAAGTGCTGCCAATCAAGCAAAGCTCAAGTAGATGACTGAAGGGTTGTAGAGTGAAATCCTTCAATATGCAAAAAGTCCATAATACATTGTACAACCTCCCTAAAGCGGGAGCAAAACATGCAATTTTATAATTTGTCCATCTATCTTCCATAAATAGGAGGACCCGGTTATGTATTAGGTGCTTTTGGGGGCTCTTTTTTTTTACCCCTCTATAGTAACCTCTACCTTCAACGACATAAAAAGAGGTACAAGAGCCCTATTTACAGAGATGAGGAATAAGTCACAGAGCACTCTTCTTATTCTCCATCTCCCCCTCTTGTTTTACCTAATATTTCTCGAATGTGATTCACTGAACAATCTCAAATTCAAGAATACGAAAGATTAAATGTTTACAGTTATAATTAAAGCATTTTTTTTTAATCTGATATTCGTTTTATTTCTACGACATTTCTCAAGAATTTATGATTGTGATTGTTGCCATTTACAAATGTTCTTGCCCGATAATTGATATACGACTACNACAATAATTAAAGCATTTTTTTTAATCTGATGTTCGTTCTATTTCTACGACTTTTCTCAAGAATTTATGATTGTGATTGTTTCCATGTACAAATGTTCTTGCCAGATAATTGATATACCACTACTTCTATTAGATTAGTAATTAAACCATTTAGGTTATTAAGTTAATCTTCTTAATTAATCATCTAAATTTTCATTAANTTTCTACGACTTTTCTCAAGAATTTATGATTGTGATTGTTGCCATTTACAAATGTTCTTGCCCGATAATTGATATACGACTACTTTTATTAGATTAGTAATTAAACCATTTAGGTTATTAAGTTAATCTTCTTAATTAATCATCTAAATTTTCATTAAATATTAAAATTATTTTTTTTAGATTTAAAATAAATTTTAATGTACAATAAAAAACTTGGTCAACCAAAATTATAATAAACTAATTTATTATTATTATTTTTATTTTATATGGTCAACTATAAAAATTTGAGTAAGAAATAACTTTGGCTTACAATAATAGGTGTGTTCCGTAATACAAATAAGTCTATTTGGAGTGATTGTAGCTTTTTAAGAAGGTAGTTGTAAGATTGTGATGGAAAAATCAATTTCTTAGAAAGCTGTGATGAAAATTATATATATATATATATATATATATATATATATATATATATATATATATATATATATATATATANTGAATATTGTCAAAGTGACAATTGAGGTTGGCCGAAGGTCAGCTCAACTGATTGAAGTTTAGCTCGGCCGATTGAAGGGCATTATAGTCGGCCGAAAGCTTCAGGAGAGCACCTCGGAGCAACAGGACAAAGCAAAAAGACGCCGAAACCAATAAAGTATCACTCGTAATTCATTGGCAAATATCATCATATTTTTTTGCCTTAAAAATTCTCTCATTCTTATCGAATATTTGCCTCCAAGAAGTAAGTGAATTGGAGAACTTAATATGTACCATAAACATGTGCTCATGAAGAGATCTAATAGTGTCGAGAGTTTAGCTCGGCTGGCGGAAAGGGCTTTAGCAGCCTGATGGCCAGTTAGATGATTGAACACCAGTCAGAAGACCAAAACCTAGTCAGACGGCCGAACAACAGTCAAATGATTGAATGTCAGTCAGACGATCGAATGCAAGTCATACCGCCGAAGGCTAATCAAACGACCATAGGCGGTCAGATGACCGACAATAAGTTAGACAACTAAAAGCCATTCGACAACCAAAGGGCTGCCAACCGAGCAAAGGTCAGGTAGATGACTGAAGGGTTGTCGAGTGAAATCCTTCAATNTAAATTTTAAACAGGAACCTAAGAGAATTGTACGAAGCGACAATAATTTAACTTCAACTTCTAGGTATCCAAGAAATCCTTCTAAAGTCCAGTTAACTCCGAGTAAAACCAGCAAGGAAAACTAAAAGAACAGCTCGAGAAGCATTTAAACCTGCAACCCGCTCCCGATCATACGATTGACTGCATTGTTCCCGCCGCCTCCGACACCCACCACCTTGATCTTCGCTGACTCCACCGGGTCGAAAGATAACGAGCACCGCACTGTGGAACGAGCTCTACGATGGAAGCTCTGCAAGTGGCTCGACGGAACGGAGACCCATGGGTAGATGAGCTTTGGTAAGGAGGGAGAAGTTGAAGAGATTAGTTGGATTGAATGAGCAGGGTGGAGGGAACAAGCCATGAGAGTGGATGGAAGGTGGCGACGATTTGGGGGCTGGAGGCCCGGCGTTTAGGTTTTTGGAGGGGTTTTGGAAAGTTTTTAATTTTTTAATTTTTTAATTTTTTTTACATATTCTTTCAATTGTTTTATAAGATATTAGAATATTATATATTTTCCACATACGAAGATAAAGCTGTGTGCTCACAAAACTAAAGTGTGTGCGCGCGCGCGTGCGTGTTAAAAAGTTGATCTCTGATCAACCCCATAGTCTGAACCAGAGATGACCCTCCTTCCAGAAAGATGTGTAATTTGATCCTACGCAGGAATCAAACCCCCGACTCGAGGGACTTACACCAAATGACGCAACCAATGGATAATGCTAACACACACATTGTGTGTGTGTGTGTTATAATGAAAATTAAAGTAGTGGAGAGTGGACATGAATTAAAGGACAATGATTAGATATTATGATAATATAAAAATGATGTTTAACTGATAGTAGTCATGCAATTATAAGTAAGGTGATGACAATTAAAGATGATAAACAAACATAATAATTAGGATGATAGTCAAATAATGACGGTGGACATACGATGATAGAAGTGTAAGTTGAATTATGTGATATGCATGCAAATGGCCCTGGAAAAATTGAACTTTAAATGTTAGATATATAAACACATAAGAATGTGGTATGTTTGTAAATCCTCTGTTCGTTTAGAATAAATTTTTGCATGTTTTGAGTTTCACACCATTATCATAACTCTATATGAAGAACAGCTTTTTTACTAATTTTTAAAAGTTCCCTATGGTGAGAAGCTTTTATATATATATATGTATATATATACATATATTTCTTAATTCTCCACAAATAAATTTATTAGGATGAGAAAATTAAATATATATATATACATAATATTTTGGAAAATAGAATGCCTTTATTGTATAACCCTAAGATGATTTGTTGAGTTGTTCTATTATGTTGCTTCATTGACCTATTAGGTTACCTTGTCAAGTTGACGAGTTGTTGAATACTAATTATTGAGTTGTTGAACTAACAAGTTAATAAACTGCAAAGCATCAACTGTCGAGTTGAAAAGTTAACAAGCTACTGCGAGCTGACCGAACGCCTGCTAGACGATCAAATGCCAATCAGATGACCAACGACCAATCAGACGATTGAAAAACATCTAGCCGACTGAAGACTTGTTAGATGACCGAAGGGGTGCCAAGCCATAGGCTCTGATATGCAAAAAAAAACTAGAGTATCATGTAAAAATTAACACGGATAAAGCTTTGGAGGTGGTTCCCTATCTAGTAACGACAAGCTTCGTGAAGGATAAATACATAAATCACTCTAGTAGCGAGTCTCGAAGGTAACCCTACGAAAGCGCGGCCCAACCAATGCGACAATCAGACCGAGCAAACGAGCCACAAGCGACATAATATTTGTGTGGGCCGATGACATAAAAAAATGACCAACGATCTTTCTAAGATCAAAGTCAACCCAACACCAACATTGATCATGAAACGATTATCACAAACAAATACCGTGGTAGAAATAAAGTGTTAAACCAAAGGTGGAAAACAACTAAAACCTACACTCTATTTTATATTCAAAAAAGTTACAATGCATTTCTTTGCATTTTCTTAAATGCAAAAAAGAACAAAATAAGAATATTGTCAAAGTGACGATTGAGGTTGGCCGAAGGTCAGCTCAACTGATTGAAGTTTAGCTCGGTCGATTGAAGGGCATTATAGTCGGCCGAAAGCCTCAGGAGAGCACCTCGGAGCAACAGGACAAAGCAAAAAGACACCGAAACCAATAAAGTATCACTCGTAATTCATTGGCAAATATCATCATATTTTTTTGCCTTAAAAATTCTCTCATTCTTATCGAATATTTGCCTCCAAGAAGTAAGTAAATTGGAGAACTTAATATGTACCATAAACATGTGCTCATGAAGAGATCCAATAGTGTCGAGAGTTTAGCTCGGCTGGCGGAAAGGGCTTTAGCAGCCTGATGGCCAGTTAGACGACCGAACACCAGTCAGAATACCAAAACCTAGTCAGACGACCGAACACCAGTCAAATGATTGAATGTCAGTCAGACGATCGAATGCAAGTCATACCGCCAAAGGCTAATCAAAAGACCATAAGCGGTCAGATGACCGACTATAAGTTAGACAACTAAAAGCCATTCAACAACCAAAGGGCTGCCAACCGAGCAAAGGTCAGGTAGATGACTGAAGGGTTGTCGAGTGAAATCCTTCAATATGCAAAAAGACCATAATACATTGTACAACCTCCCTAAAGCGGGAGCAAAACATGCAATTTTATAATTTGTCCCTCTATCTTCTATAAATAAGAGGACCCGGTTATGTATTAGGTGCTTTTGGGGGCTCTCTTTTTTTTTACTCCTCTATAGTAACCTCTACCTTCAACGACATAAAAAGAGGTACAAGAGCCCTGTTTACAGAGGGGAGGAATAAGTCACAGAGCACTCCTCTTATTCTCCATCTCCCCCTCTTGTTTTACCTAATATTTCTCGAATGTGATTCACTGAACAATCTCAAATTCAAGAATACGAAAGATTAAATGTTTACA
>JXCR01116302.1:784-19567 GCA_002079205.1 Phalaenopsis hybrid cultivar
TATATATATATATATATATATATATACATCTTAAGCTTTATTTATAGGTTTTAAATAATCAAATCAAAATGTCATAAATAAAGGAAAGAATAGGATGTGTTGGACATGTGTTCGTGATTTAAAGAGAAAGTTTCTCGGATCAAATTCACTCCTACGAATTATCTCATAACATATCACACCTATTGGGAGTCCATCCTAATTAAAAGTTAAAGATTTCAGAACCTTTCTGTTAGTAGATGATTAAGCAGTGGCTCTAGAATCAAGAGAGTTGACAATATTTACTCAAAGATGAAATGAGTGAAGTACATCAACGAAAGAATGATATTATGAACCACTAGGGATATGGATACACTATCGATGTATGAAGACAAAACCTCATAATCAAAATGGAGAGAGGAATTAATCCCCAACGGAGTCGCCAGAAATTGTCAGCTAATTTTTTTTTTTGAAAATAAGATTTTAAAATTTAAATTTAGTATAATATATAATGTAATTTTATTTTGGGAAAATGGTATTTTTTATTTTTTTTTAAAATGATGAGACCGGATAGATCTCATATATCAAATAGTTTAAATAGCTGGGCATGATATCATAAATGATATACATTCAGAATGATGAATGTAATATTTATTTGTAGGTTTAACTATCTAAACTTAAAAATTTATGACTCTATTTTGGCCTGTAAATTTATAGGTGACAAGTTCCCCTATCTAATACACAGATTAGATAAGGTTTAGATTTATCTAGGTTCTTAATTCCCTATAGAGGCAAGCCCCTATAATTAATTACATCTTAGATAACCGAAGTCTCCTAAAAAAACTCTCGATTAAGATCAGTGTTTTGTCTTCAAGAATTTGACGTTTTGGTATTCATGATTACTTATAAGAAAAAGTTAAGTGGGATGGGTTCAAGTAAGAACAACTATTTTCAGAATCCAAAGGAGCGAAGAGCAGGAGATGTCGATAAAACCGAAGAAGATTCAGTGACATCTCAAACTAATCCATGATTTGGCTTTACTTCTTTGAAAAGGAAATTACGTGATATTTTAGTCCTGCAAGTTATTTATATATTCGGGACTTGTGTCTGCATATCCTATGCAAATAACCAAAGAAAATAAGAGGATTTATGTCATGTCAGATGACAACCTCATAAGCCTAAAAAGTTTAGGACTTATATTGTACGATATGAAATCGTAGAAAGACCTAAAAGATAATGTGAGAATTTACGTTGTACTAGACGAACAACCTCGACGTTATATAGGTATGTTATTTAAATCTATCAAAACTTGGTTGAAGTTCCTTCTGCCACCATCTATCGTAGTCCCAATTGCTGCCCTAAAATGAATCACCAATCGACAACGTCGTCGTCTCATTCCAAAGGAAAGGGATAAAGAAAAGTGAAAAACCATCCCTCAAACAGTCTATCCTAGGGTGTTATACAAACATACTAGAAAGGTAGTAACTAAAGCATGAATATTGGTAAATGTGTACAGTACAATAAAGAACAGATAAAGAGACTATGTAGTAAAGTACGGTAAGAAAAATGCATGGGATATGTAGTGAAGTACAGTACAGTACAAAAAAAAATATGCATAAAATAAAGTACAAAAATTAAATAAATAAAAGCATACCTGATCAAATTCTGTTAAAGCTTCAAAACAAATTGCAATTATATAATATAAATGGGTTAGGTAAACAATTGCAGATTATAAAAGAAAAGTAAAATGATGAGCATATGAAAGTCTCAAGATGGGATATTAAATTTCAATTTGAGGATAGGCTCGGACTAGACCTCTTTTAATTCCCTCGATCCCCCAGGCTAGTGATATATTGAAGTCAACCTATCAATATCAACTAGAGGTGACCAAAAAATCACCCATATAATCAGGCAGTCCTAGACCCTATCATTTAAATGATGTGTGAATAGTGTCTAAACTTATCTTGTTAAAGGTGTAATATACCCATGTGAGATAGTATCTGAAACTTATCAGGGTGTGATGAACCGATATGTGACATTAGGATGGGTGATGTGTAGTATCTGAATTTATCGGGGTATGATGTGTAATATCTAGACTCTCAAAAGAACTATAATATCTATTCTTATGGTATCTGTCGTGTAGAACGTTTGGTGTGTAATATGTGATGTGCTAAAATTGTATTATCTATCGTGAAGAGTGTAATGTATAGTGTCTATCGTATGTTGTAGTATTTGTTGTGTAGTGTCTGAAATGATTATTTGATATGTGGAGTGTATATGTGAGTGTTATCAAGTGTATATATGTTAATCCTATGTATAGTGTATATGGTGCAGTATTTATCCTTTTGTGGATGTGGTATTTATTATTTTATGGTGGTAGTATCTGTTTTTTACAAGTGTAGTATCTGTGCAAAATAATGTAGTATTTGTTCTTTCCTAACTACCAATTCTTAAGCCATTTGAAAAGGGTTAGAGCTGCCGATGATTTAAGGGGTGAAAGGGCATCTCACTAATTTAATATTGATTTTATATTTCATCTATAAATAAAGCTGTAAAATGGTTCTTTGCATCATCGCCTAATGCCCCTCATCTTGAACTAATAGGCCAATTCAATATTTCATCTACTCATCCAACAAAATTTTTTATATTTCATTACAAAAAAATGAGAGAAGTAATCATTTAAGCATTTCTATAACATCTACCTTCCACCTTTAAGTTCAAACTTTAAACTTGTACCTATGATCATTGTATGCTCTACCAACTTTCCAAGATAAATGTGCTTATACCCTCATATTATCAAATTCAAACTCATGAAATTTGAGTAACTAGAAAGCCAATTCCAGCAATACTCTAAGGATTAAGTAAATATTCCTCCAAAGTTTCAACTTATGCATTCAAATAAGGCAACGAAAGGAACGAGAATTACAATTCCAAAACAAGTCTTTGAATAAAAAATATTCCTTTATTTCATGCATTTGAATGAAGCAGTAATGAGCATAGAAATCAGCCCCTATCAGTTTATTTAAAATCAAACAATCGATTTCAATATACTTTCAAATAGAGGTAGCAAGAAGAATGAAAAGTCGCAGCTCCAAATAGATATTCAAGGCCAAAACATTATATGTTTGAGTAAGGTAATAAGAGGAATAAGAAAATCAGCATTCAATCATATATTTAAATCTGAATATATGTATTTGAATAGGATAACAAAAAAGAGAGAAAAAAAAAAACTCACCTCCAAAATTAATTTTCAATGCTAAAAGGTAAATCTCAATATGTATCCGAATAGGATAGCAAGAGGGGCAAAAACTGCAACTCCAAATTTGCATTTAAAACCCAAAGAATGATAATCCAATACATGCTTGACTTAGAGCAGCAATAAGAACAAAAATTTCAATTCCAAATTAGTTCCCAAAGACCCAAAAAGGCCTCGAATATGCATTCAAATAAGGCAGCAAAAGGGAGCGAGAATGCAACTTCAGATTCGTTCTCAAACTTAAAAGAAATACCCTCTAATATGTGTTCAAATAAGGATATCAAGAAGCATAGAAACCAGTCCCAAAACATGTGTTCGAAATCAAAATATAATCTCCAATATGTATGTTTGAATAAGGGCAGTAATAAATACTGAAAACTAGATCCAAAACAGGTGTTAAAACAATAATATGTCTCCAATATATGCTCGGATAGGGGCAGCAAGAAAGACTGAAAATTGAGCCCCACACAAATGATCAAAACCCAAAAAATATATTTCCAACACATTTATTTGAATAGGGGCAGCAAGAATAGCATAAATCAACCCCAAAATAAGTGATTAAATCAAAGATATAATCTCAAAGTATATTTTCGAATAGGGGGCAGCAAGAAACCCATAATCAACCCCAAAATAAGTACTCAATGCCAAACATAAATCCCTGCTCATTTGTTTTGAATAGGAGTAGTAAGAAGCATAGAAAATCAGCTCTAATCTATGTATTCAAAACAATTAAAGACAAATCTCCAGTTTATGCTTGAGTAAGGGCAGTAAGAAGAACAAAGCTTCAGCTCCAAGTTTTTAATCAAAATCGGAAATAAATCTTTCATATATTGTCGAATGGAGGCAGCAAAAGAACAAAAGCCAAGGCACTAAAGGAGCTGTCGAACTTATCAAGATGTTCCAAAGTATGTTAAAATAAAGGAGCAGTAAGACCAAGCTCCTAAATCATACGTTCGAATCCAAGTCAATACATATTTGAATGGAGCAACAAGAAGAAAAGAAAATCAGCTCCAATCCTATGTCAAAACTAAAAGAAAAATCTCCAAATTACTATTTAAATTAAACAGAACATGCATTCAGGTAGGGTAATAAGAGTAGCAGAAATTTAACCTTCGATCGAAACCGAGAGATAAGCATGTTGTATATATTCTAATGGAGGCAATAAAAAATGTGACTACACTAGCAATTTATCGAAGCCACGATCAAGAATAATCAGCTCTTAAACATAAATAAAAAGAGTAAGAAAATATCACGGGAAGAAAACTTCAGAACAGGTTTATCTGAAATTTCAAGAAAAATCACCGCTCCAAATGCTCACTTAAAGGGGTATTTATAGCTGAGCAAGGAGAGGAGATGCTCATGGTGTGGGTCATGCACAAACCCATGAACGAGAGTTACAGAATTCATCGCACGGGAAAAACTGTTACAAGAAAGTGACAGGCAGTTACGACCAGAGAAGAAGGTAAGCCGCCACTAGAGAGGAATAAGATGACTCGAGAAACAGGAAATGGGGCCTCTTTTGTTTCGTGCAAGAGGAGCAAAGGGAAAGCAAGGGAACGTTTCGGTCCCAAGATAAGAAGGGGAAGCGCACATGAGGGAGAGAATATTTAGGGATTTTTTAAAACCCTTTTATAAAAAAAAAAATTTATTATTATTACTTTTTTCAAAGAAAATATCAAATTTTGTGCAATTCATTCGTGCGCGGCACCCCAACAAAATGGGTGTCCTCCCCTAGCTAAAATCGACATTTCGGACGCAACAGTGTGGTCCATTTCGTCCTCTTGGGTTGTCCGGATAAACTCGTCAACGATCACATCAAATTAACTTTGATTCGTGCGCGATGCGATAAATGAAATTATTTTGACTCAATTAGAGTCGTTCAATGAATATATCATTGACTGGTCCTCACATAAGCGACGACCAAAGTCAAACACATTGCTCACAGTGGCAAGTCAAACATCGCACGCGCCACGGTGTCCACCTATGTCTTTCAATTTTTTATAGGAGCTCAATTTGAGCTTCAATATGGCATCTTTTTGATCGAATCAATTGAATGTTGAGGATCTGAAACTATCCATATGAAACTGCAAGGAGTGAAGAAATGACTTGAATTCCTAAGTGGTGCGGGTCCTAGTCTAGTCCTCTAAGAGAGTCAAAATAAGGAAATCTTAAAGCTAGATCCTAGGGTATATAGAGAATAGAAAACATCAAAATGAGGTCAACAAACAGAAAGGTTTTGCAATGATAAAGGTAGAGTGGAATAAAACTTTATTCCCTTTTATCAAAATTAAGACTGATAGAAGTTTTTCCCAAAGGAAAGCTAGTATAAGAGGGGTCTTCAGGGATCATCAAGGCAGTTTCTTGCTATACTTTCAATCACCAATTATGGCAGAGGAGGCCATTGAAACTGAAACATCTACTTTTTTATGGGCTTTAAAGATAGGTAGACTGAACAAGTGGACTCTCTTACAAGTTGAAGTGGATTCTTCTCTACTTGTGGAAATACACCCCCCTGGCATATACATCAGTGGATAACTCAGACATAACACTTACTTAGGAAGATGAGGGTTTATTATTCTTTTATTTATAGGGAAGGAAATAGAACAACAAATTACTTAGCCATTAGTGGAGCTGATTCTCAAATAGTTAGTGTTTCCACCTCTCCTTCTCCCTCTCTAGATTTTTTCCTTCAAGGGGATAACCTTAATGCCCCTCATCTCAGAATTGTAATCTCTTTTTGATGTTTATAAAGATTTACATTTTGCTTATATATATATACATACATATATATATATATATATACATAAAGATGGAGCTGGCGGCTGGGGAGTTTGCTCTGCTAGGGTTTCTGGCAGGATGATGGAGTGTTGCTGCTGTTGTTTGTTGGTGGTGGTAGAATTCTTTACTGATTCTGCTTTTTCTTCCTTGGCACTTTTTCTTTGGGGGCTGTTGCTTCTTCCCCTGTTAACTTTTGTGGCACTGTTCCATTAGTTTCTTCTCCTTTTGTCCCCTTACTGGTTCTTTGAGACTTCTTTTTTGTTGTACTCCCTTCGGGGAGGTGAACTCCACTGGTCTCTTTTGCTTCTTGGGTATCAGAAGTGACTGGTTTCTTTGGGAGAGAACTCTCTTAGGTTTCTCTGTTTACTTTTGGATAGTCTTTACTGTCTAGTTAAATCATAAACTGCTTGTTTCTGGAAGGGTGATGGCCTCTTCCATTGACATTCTGACTGATTTCCAATGGACAAAAGCAACTTATGTTGGAGTGGTGGGGAAATCCACTGACTCTTTACAAGATTATGATCTTCTAGTATTCCCACAGGAATTCCATGATACTGCTGTTGGAAAAGGAAGTAGTTCTTGTATTCACCCTCTTAGATCTAAAGAGGGTGAAACAGCTGTGTACTTCACTACCAAGGAAATTTATGCTTTAAGAGAAGAGGTTAAGTTCACTATAGTGGGCAAATTTCAGCTAGGACATCCAAAAATTGAGCTAGTTAGAAGTTTTTTTGAATCTCTGAAGTTTATAGGCAATTGGAAAATTGGGCTTTTGTATGGGAGATACCTTCTAATCCAACAGACAGCTGAGGAAGATTATGCAAGATTGTTTGCCAAACAATTGTTAACATTGTTGGAACAGTTATGAAGATTATTAAATGGACCCCAAGTTTTGATCCTAGCAAAGAACCTCCTGTAGTCCCCATCTGGTTTAAGGTACATGGCTTACCACTACCCTATTTTAAGCTCAATGCTCTATTTAATATTGGTAGAGCACTGGGAACACCTCTGAGAGTGGATGCTCCCACTTATAATAAGGCTAGACATGGCCTTGCCAGAATTCAAGTCGAAAGAGATATCACACTCTCTGAACTGAAGAGAATCTGGATTGGTTCTGATGCTGAAGGGTTCTAGCAGTAAATATTAGGTGAACATAAGCCTTACTATTGTCCATATTGCAAGATGTTTGGGCATACATTAGATAAATGCTACATATTACATCCCCCAAACAGGAAGATGGCAGGAAGAAACCACATAGCTACTGAGAAAATTGTGTCTAAGGATGCAAGGGGCACTGCTGAAGAAATTATGTTAGAAAAGAGACAGAAAACAAATCCAAGGCCAGAAGAATCATCTCTAAGGACTAATGAGGATCCACCAGATGATGATCCTCTTGGAGAGCTACCAGAACCCAACAACCATGTTGATATCCCACTACACAGATCAATCAGGAAGGAAAATATTGAAATTACAATTGTCACACCCACATCACCCTTGCATGCTGAGAAGGGGAAGCAAATCATCACAGAGATACTTGAAAAAGCCCCAAAGGAACCAAGCATTAATTAACTGAAACAAACCATTGAGGAGGATTAGAAAACTAAAACAACAAGGAAAAGGAGAAAACCAGAGACAGAAGTGAAAAAATTTCAAGCAGGAGTTCAATCTATGAAGGCTGATAGAACTAGGAATGGGTCTCCACTCCTTAGAGGAAGAACCAGATCTAGATCCTAGCCTTCCCCACATCCTCCACTCCATGATTAATCTACTTGTTGGAATATAAGGGGGATGGCTAACCCCCTGTCCCTTAAAAGAGTTTTATACCTGAATTATAAATACAAACTGTGGTGCATTGTTATTCTTGAACCCATGGTTCACAAGAATCCTCAAAAGCTGATTAAAAAATTTGTTGGCTTCACTCATTTTTGGAACACTAATAACAAAATTTGGATTTTTTGTAGAAGAGAAACAAATAGTGATATTCTTATTGATCATCCACAATTTGTCCACCTCTCATTCAATATGAATTGACATAAAGGTGAAGCTACCTTTACCTATACTGGATGTACAAAGGATGCTAGAAAAGAGCTTTGGAATAGGTTGATTAAAATAAGCCAACAGGTGAAATCCCCATGGTTGGTGGGGGGTGATTTCAATTGTATCATTTCTAACACTGAAAAATCTGGAGGTAGAACTCCAAACCTTGTCAAGATGAATACCTTCAGAGACAATATCCACAGGGCTGGTCTCTTTGATCTGGGTTTCAAGGGACCTAATTTCACTTGGAAAAGGGGAGCTATTTTGGAGAGGCTTGATAGAATGCTGGTTAATGATGCATGGTTCAATCACTTCCTCCTCACATTTGTTACTCACCTTAGTCTTGCTGGTTCAGATCATAGACCTATTGTTATAAGCATCACCTTAACTGATAACTATTGTTCCCCCCTCCCCTTTAGATATCTCAACATGTGGGCTGCACATCCTTCTTATAGTAATTACATTGCTGACCTATGGAAAGGGGTCTCTCACCCTGACCCCTTATTCAAGCTAAGCTTACTGCAAATAAAGATTGCTAAAGCCCTCAGAGGTTGGAGCTGGAACACTTTTGGAAATGTTCATGTTACAGTCCAAAAGGCTGAAGATGAAGTCAAAGCCTTGGGGAATGGGGGACAACTTGGTATTGAGGAGGAGAAAAAGCTGTTGATTGCTCAGAACAAGCTCCTCAGTGCCATTGATTACCAGGAAAAATTTCTTAAACAGAAGGTAGCCATGAATATCTTCACTGATGGGGATAGAAACACTAGATTCTTTCATGCCTATATAAAATATAAAAGAAAATCAATACCATCCATGCTATACAAAATGCGAATGGCTAGTGGCTAAATAACAATAATGATATAGCAAATGATGTTATATGTTATTACAAATATTTACTCAACCAGGAACATACCTTTAGACCCCACATTGAGAAGGTACACTTCATGGCAGAACTGAACTACACTGCTAGTCTCAAGCTTACTGACATCCCCACTGAAAAGGAAATATGGAATGCAATCAGTTCCATTGATAGCAATAAATCTGTTGGCCCTGATGGATTTACTGTTGAATTCTACAAGAAGTCCTGGAATATTATTAAGATAGATGTTATTGCTGCTATTACAAGCTTCTTCCAAGGCAGCAATCTTCCAAAGTACTTTTGCTCCTCCACCGCTGTATTGATCCCTAAATCTGAAATACAGAAAAATTGGAATCATTTCAGACCCATCTGCTTGACCACTATCATTAGCAAAACCATCAGTAAAATCATTGTGAACAGGCTACAACCTCACCTGGACTCTATCATTAAACCCAATCAAACTGCCTTTGTGAAAGGAAGGTCCATCGTTGATAATACTCTTCTGGCCCAAGAACTTCTATAGGATTTTAATAAATCTTGTAGAGGGGGTAACATGGTTTATAATCTGGACATAAGCAAAGCTTATGATACCATAAGCTGGGATTTCATTTTGGAGGTTCTAAGTGTTAGAGGATTCAACACTGGTTTCTGTCACCTAATCAGGAGGTGGCTACACAACAATGAACATTCCATCCTGATAAATGGGCAAGGGAAGGGCTCTTTCACCGCTACAAGAGGTTTAAAACAAGGGGATCCACTTTCACCTACCATCTTTATACTTGCAATTGATTATTTTTCACGATTACTTGATGAAGCCTTGCTGAATCATAGTCAAAACATATACCATCATAGATCCAACATTGCTATTACTCATTTACTTTATGCTGATGACATTATGGTATTCTCCAGAGCCAGCAAAAATGCTATCAGAAAAGTCATCCAAATTTTACAAAAGTTCCAAGCTATTTCAGGAATGGCATCCAATCCAGCAAAGTGTCAGAGGGTATTCTATAAACATGCATCCTCCACTCACAAACTTTGGGCATCTGATTATACTGGTTTCACAACTACTCAACTCCCTATTAAGTACCTTGGGGTGCCTCTTATCACTGGCAGAACCAAACAAACTCAGTTTGATGAGGTGCTGAATAAAGTCTCTAACCTGCTCAATGGGTGGACACAGACTTCTTGTCTAATGCGGGAAGAATTACCTTGTTAAAGAGCATAATCACTACCTTCCCAGCTTATATACTGTAGATGACTACTATAAAGAAAAGCACTCAAATACAGCTGGAGAGAATGCTTAATAAATTCCTGTGGTCTGGTCAAAGTCAGCAAATGCATTGGGCTTCCTGGAGGAAAGCAGCTAAACCTCAAATTGCTGGGGGAATTGGCTTTAAGGACCTTGATCAACTACTTCAAGTCAATTTCAGTAAACTCTGGATTAAGTTTAGGACCAAAATTCTCTGTGGGCTAAATTCATGTGGGGTAAGTATTGCAAAGATCAGCATCCCACACTTGTCCTAAAGAAAAATTGTTGATTGTAGAATTTGGGTGAAAATGCTGAAAATCAGACAAACTGCTGAAACAAACTACAGTTGGGAGCTGGGTAATGGGGAAATCAAGTTTTGGATTTACAATTGGTGTCCCAAAGACTGGCTCTCCCCCATTACCAATATCTACAATAGTGATTTGAAAGTGGCTGGTTATTGGGATGGTGATAACTGGTCCCTGGGTAAGTTAGCAAATCTTCTGCAACCTCACTCTATCACCAAAGTGGCCAGTATAAAATTTAAAAGAAATATTGTTGATAAAATCTTATGGCAGACTACTTCCCACCAAAGCCTCACCAAAGCCATATATTCCAAAAATTTCAGTTGGGAGCAAACACCCTGGGGTGATCATTTATGGAATAAATTCATATCCCCTTCTATGTCCTTTTGCTGTTGGAGAACATTCCACAAAATGATCCCTACTGATGATATTTTAAAGCTGAAGGGATAGAGGGGTCCCTATAAATGCTGGTTATGTAAGAAGGAAGAGGAAACTTTGAATCATTTATTCTTTGAATGTGACTTTGCTCAACAGGTATGGAAACAGTTCCTAAATCAGTTGACAATTGATCAGAAAGAGCTCACTTGGGATAGACTGGTTAATTGCTGGTGGCACTGGAAGATAAGGAAGTATGCTGCTATCCCTTTCATCATTGCTTGGTTCATCTGGATGGAAAGAAACAAGGTTAAATTTGAAGAAGAAAATTCAAATGTGGGGAGTACTGTTATAAATTGTGTTACTTACTTACATAAGATGATTAACTGGAAAGGATTTTCTAACATTTCTAACTCCTGTACATCCATTAAGTCTGATCTTATTCAAGTCATTAGAGTCTACTGGAAAATCCCAAATCATCCTATTGTGAAGATTAACACTGATGGAAGCTTTATTAAATATGGAGCTGGTGTGGGAGGTACTACAGAAATCATTTGGGTAAATTCTTGCTGTACTTTTATACCCCAGTCCTGGCCAATGATGCCACTGAAACTGAACTCATTGTTCTGTATTGGGCAATCAACCTTGCCACTAAGGCTAATTGGAATAAAATTTGTTTAGAAGTTGATTCTGCTGTGATTTGTCCCCATTTAAACCAGGAGGAGGAGACTCCCTGGCACTACTCTTATTGTATAAGCAAAATCAGAGATCCCACTAGCAAGATACAAATTTAGTTCACTTTCATCTATAGGGAAGGTAACTAGCCTGCAAATTGGTTGGCCCAACTTGGATCACACTCTAATGAGACTAGGTTGTTGTCAACCCTCCACCTGCTCTTCTTTATCTGCTGCAAGGAGATATACTAAATGTCCCTCACATCAGAATGGTCTAGAAAGATAAATGATTTTTGTGGGGGCAGATGCTTTCTCACACTTATTTCCTTTTGTTGAGTCATTGTAGTTTTTCTTTTTTGAGAGTGACACTAGCTTTTTTTGGGGGATTTCCTGGGTTCCTGTTTTGAACCAATTGTGAAGTCCCCAGCCCTCTCTGATCTCTGTAATGGTCCTTTTTACTTCAACATGTAGGGAGTCATAAGCAACTCCNTCTGGCATTCATGGTGATTTTTCTTTCCTCCTTTGCTGGTGAGATCGTTCATTCACTTTTCTTTTTTCTCTTCGTGTTTTTAGTCATGCATTTGTTTTCTTGTTCGTTTGTAGATGCTATTTTAGATGTGGGAGATGGCTTGGCCACTCCCTCCACTAATTTTTTTCCGCAGAGTTTTCATGATACTCTTATAGTTGGAGGAGATTATAGTTTTATCAAGAAATTGGGGAGAAAGAACTGGAACTTGTGCTCTATGTGACTGAGGAGTAAACTTCCATACTTGCATCATCTTGACATCTAGCCCTAGTTGGTAAATTTACTTATGGTATTCCAAAGGTTGAGTTGATCAGGAAAGAATTTGAAATGTTAAAATTAAAAGGTTGGTGGAAAGTTGGTATCATAGATGGTAGACATATCTTTATACAATTAGCCAATGATGAGAACTGCACATGGCTTTTTGCTAAATGGTTTATGTGGGTAGAGAATAACATGATGAACTTTAGGACATGGTCTATTAATTTTGACCCTAAAGTTGAATTGCCTATTATTCCGGTATGGATACGTTTTTCAGGGCTTAAACTGCATCCTTTTAATCATAAGATACTTTTTTCGCCTGCTGTTGCTTACAGGTAAGCCTTTAAAAATGGATCATGCTACATTTACTTTATCGAGACTTTTCGAAGCATGTATTTTGCTTGAACAAGACATTACACAATCATTTTGTAATAAAATATGGATAGGATCACAAAACTAAGGTTATTGGCAGCCTGTTGAAATTGAAAGGCATTCTCCTTACTGTACTCACTGTTCTATGTTCGGCCATCAAACCACCTCTTGTTTCTTTTGAATCCACAACTCAACACTCACATTGCAACACATACTATATCACCCGTTATCAACACAAATATTGAACATCCTGTTCTCCCACCTAGTATTGAAAAAGAGGTCGATGCAGTTAGAAATCTTGTTATTAACAATGCCATCTCTAATTTACAACCTTTTGAAACAGGAGCTATACACAATTGCAATGAGGACGTCCCACAACAAATGAATATTAATGAAGGTCAAGAAGGCACTGATATCTTACATTCTTGCACTAATGTTAATCCTCGACAATTGCAAATAAATGAAGAAGTTGTGTTGGCTGAAAATTTATATGAGCACAATGCTAATGTGGTTTCTGAGGAGCCTGTGGAAACAACAATGCTTGCGGGGCACACTACTGATACGAGAAAATGTATTTCCCCTAGTACTTTGGTTCATCCTCCTATAGCTAGAACTCTTTCTAATATTGTTGATATAAATACTTCTTTATCTAACGCTACTATAACATTGGAAAATGAGTGGTAGGTACAAAAGCATTCTAGAAAAAAGGCTTAACGTAATATTGAACTATCTACGCTTAATGCAAGTAACATCATTCACGAAGGAACTTATCACTCTGATGGAGAACAGTTTGTAAACTCTACTAGATCTTCTACAAGGGTTGGTTCACGTCATCATGTTTAATATCATGGTGTGGAATATTAGGGGAGTAGCTGACCATAACTCCCTTAATAGGCTTAAAATCTTTGTAGGGTTCACAATTTACTCGTTTTTGCTATTTTGGAACCATTGGTTCATGTTAATAAACATAGAATCCTTAATAAATTCAAAGGTTATTGTTCTCACTACAATTTTAACAATAAAATTTGGGTTTTTTGGAAGCCCACTGTCACTCTTTCCATTATAGAAGATGACAAAAAATATATCCTTTCTTAAATTTGTTTTGAAGGCTTTCTGGGGTGGGGCACTTTTGTTTACTCTAGTTCTCATTTACATGAAAAAAATCTGCTTTGGCAAAAATTTGAGTTCATGGGAAACATCATTAATGAGAATTGGTTTGTAGGTGGGGACTTTAATATGATATTGAACCCTATGGAGAGAAAAGGAGGTGGTAGAGTTGAGCCTGCTCTTATTAACTGGTTTTCTGACTCTATTTCTAATGCAGGTCTTTATGAATTTGAATATGTTGGATCTCCTTATACGTGGAGGAGAGGTTTTCTATATCAGAGATTGGATCGATTTCTGGCTAATTCTGCTTTTATAAGTCATTTTCCTATTGTGAAGGTTCAACATTTGAGTCATGTCACCTCTGATCATAATCCTATTTTGCTCACTTTGGCAATTACTGTTAAACCAACCATATCTCGTTTTAAATTTCTTAATGTTTGGAGTTCTCATGATACTTATCTTAACTTGATGACTCAAGCTTGAAAATTTGATGGAGTTGCGACTCCTTAGTATGTTTTGTGGCAATTACATAAGAAGAAGGTTGCTCATCACATTAAATGGAATTACCAGGTCTTTGGTAATGTTCATAAAAAGGTGTAGGATGCTCAGAACATTGTTGATTCTTTCGAAGCCCAACTTGATGTTTCTCCTCATTTGATGGATACAGTTACTCAGGCTCATCTTGCTTTAATGGATGTTATTGCCTTAGAGGAAAATTTACTTAAGCAAAAGGCTATTTATTATTCTTTTGTTGCAGGGGATAAAAACACTAATTATTTTCATACCACCCTAAAGCACAGAAGAAATATCAATAGCATTTTAAAAATTATAAAGGGGGATGGGAGTATTTTAACTAATATGGAAGAGATTGGAGATAGTGTTGTTTCCTATTTCACTAAGCTTTTTCACTCCTCTACACACACTATGCATGTTGACCCCACTCACTTTGTGGAAGAGTATAATTACATTAATAATCTCATTTTGTCTTACGCTCCTGATAAGCAGGAAATACAAAATGCTTTCAAATTTATATGCCCAAACAAAGCTCCTGGCTCTGATGGGTTTTCTTCTGCTTTCTACATCTATTCTTGGGAGGTTATTCTTGTTATTCAAAGCTTCTTCTTTAGAGATAATCCCGGTAAATATTTCACCTCTTCTTTGATTGTGCTTATTCCAAAAGGTAATGATAAGATTTCTTCGGACAACTTCTGTCCTCTATCTATCACTACAGTGACATCTAAAGTTATGAGTAAAATTATAGTTAACAGATTGCAGCCTCATCTTACTCATATAATTGCTAATCATCAATCGGCTTTCATTAATGGAACGGATATTACATATAATATCCTTTTAGCACATAAGATGATTGAAGAGTTGGACAAAAAGTGTAAGGGGGAAACATTGTCCTTAAATTTGACATAAAGAAAGCTTTTGGCATTATTAGCTGGGACTTTATAATTAATATTCTGCAGGCTAAAGGTTTTAAATAGGATTTCTGCTCTCTCATTCAGAGGTGGCTATCTAACGATAGCTATTGTGTGATGGTTGATGGTAAAGCTAATGGTTTCTTTTCTGCTAACAGGGGTATTAAGCAAGGAGACCTCCTCTCTCCCACTATTTTTATAATTGCTTTTGATTACCTGTCTAGGCTTATTAACAAGCTGCATTTTGAGCATCCTTATCTTCTATTCTCTCATAAATCTAAATTTGTGGTGAGTCACCTTGCTTATGCTGATGATGCTATATTGTTTTTAAATTCTAGAAAACGTGCTATCAAAGATACTATGTCTTTGTTAAATGATTTCCAAAACATTTTGGGTATGATGTTCAACTTGGCTAAGTGCTCCATTTATTTTGGTGAAGGTGCTCACTCTACCACACATTCTTGGGCTTCAAACTTTACTGGTTGTAAAATCTCTAAGCTACCTATCAGGTATCTTGGGGTCAACATTCATAGTGGTAGAACTAAGTAAACACAGATGGATGAGGTGATTGAAAAAGTTAAACTCAAGATCAATGACTGGAAAAATACTTTCCTTTCTAATGGGGGTAGGCTCACTTTGTTGAAAAGTGTCATATGCACCCTTCCTCTCTACACTATGCAAGTTCTTAAAATAAAAAAAAGGCACTCAAAAGAATCTTCAAACAATCTTTAACAAGTTCCTTTGGAAGGGCTCTAGATCATCTAAAAGTTAGACCACTTGGCACTACACTTGCAAGCGACTTACTGCAGGTGGGCATGGGTTTAAATCTTTACAGCATACTACTGATATTAACATGTGTAAACTCTGGTTCAAATTTTGATTGGTGGAGTAATGTAAAAATCTTCATCCCTCTACGATTAATTGGAAAGTGGGGGATTCTACGCTTTGGAAGGCTATTATTGATGACGGGATGTAGCATCTCATTTTATGTTTTGGGACATTGAAGATGGTAGTATTTCCTTATAGAAGGATGATTGGGGCATCTCTATGTATTCTACTTTGCCTATCTCTGGTTATGATGCTAATTTGCTAGTCTCAGACTGCTAGATTAATGGTGATTGGAATTTAACTATGTTGAATTCTTTAGTTGGTGATATAGCTCCTGCTATTGCTACTATTCCTATTCATTCTCAAGATAAGGATGCTCCTTACTGGAAGAACCATACAAGAACATCTATTACAAAGTTCCTTTACTCGAATCTGCACTCTTGTACTCCTTGGAAATGGCATGTTTACACTTGGCATAAATTTATTTCTCCACTTATCTCAATTTTCCTTTGGAGATATTTTTATAAACTGCTCCCTCTAGATGATGTTCTTAAACTGGAAGGGTGGGTTGAAACGTGCCTCTTTTTGTTATAATTGTAAAAAAGATGCAGAATATTTTAATCAATTATTTTTCTATTGTCCTTTTGCTAAAGAGGTTTGACAATATATTGGGTGCTTCTTTGGTATTAACTGGCCCTCAAATCTGACCCTTAAATCTGCTATTAAGATTTGGAGGGATTTTGATCTTTCCTTCAACAAGCACTTTTATTTTCCTGGTATAGTCTTATGGTTTATGTGGATGGCTAGGAATACTAAAAAATATGAAGCTTTTTGTCATACTCCCTCTACCACATCTATTTTAGCACTGGCTTATTTTAAAAAAGTCTTGGAAGTCTTTCATTGGACAGGATGTCTCTCCTTCTGTGGGTTGGTGTAGGAAACCTATTTTAATTAAACGGGCAACACCTCCCATGGCTGGTTTAAAGTTAATGTTGATGGGAGTTATTTCAATGCCTATACATGTATGTGAGGGCTAATCAGAGATGGTATAGTATTATGGTTTATGTGGATGGTATAGTGCATTGCTTATTTTGCTTCACCTTGCATTGTTAATTATCCTCTTGAGGTAGAGACCATTGTTGTGCTTGATGCACTTCAAATTGTTTCCTCTCTCAATCTTAATGGCATTGTACCGGAAACAGATTCCAAAATAATGTTTAACATTCTTGTGATGCCACCATGGTATATCATATCTTGGCTGAGAAGAATTCGTAAAATTATAGAGAGGCAATACTAAATATACTTTTTTCATTTACTTATAGAGAGGGAAACCAATCTACGGATTGCCTGGCTAAATGGAGGGTGCCAAGTGCTACTGTTGGGGATACTCCTCCTTTATTGCATAAACTTAGTAAAAGGGACTTGGATGCCCCTTATGTTCGATTTTAATCTGCTACCTCTTTATACTGGCTCCAGTTCTAGTAACATGGGACTGTCGTTGGCTATATTGGAATGCATAATTCTTTGTTTCTTTGATTTGCTTTGTTGTAATTATAATCAGGTTGTACGGAATGGTTATTGTTGCTGGTTCTTTTATTTGGCTAGGACTATTGAGGTGTTCAATAGAAAAACTTTAATCATCATTTACTTGTGCTTCCTATATTTTTGGATTTTGGTTTCTCTGTTTCGTGTTTACTATGCAATTTTTTTTTTCTTTGATTTATGGAAGGAAGGTGGCTATAACTGTTGGCTTGGGCAGTTTAAGCTGGTTTGCTTGGTTTGCAGTTTTGGACTGGTTAATTGCTCAGCTGTTGTCATTTACAGTTCTAGTGTTTTGAAACATTTTGATTTTTTAATGGCTTTTTGGAAGTTTGCTGGAAGGCTGCCTTAGTCTAGGCTCTGTTACGGAAATTTGGTTTTAAATGATTGGGATTTCTTTGTGGGTCGGGAATTAAGTGGTGCGGCTGTTTTTTATATGTTAATTGTACTTCTCTGCTGCTGATATGGGGTTTTTTTACTCTAATTTAGGTTTTTACTGCCTCATATTACTATTTTTGGTTTGGATGATGATTGGACAACATTTTTGGCCTAGATTGCGTTGGCTGGACTATTATGCAATTAGCTGGTTCGTCCCTATATGACATTACTCAATTTTGCTTGAGGCCACACTGGGCTTTATGTATTTGGATGCACATTCCATATTATCTTCATGGTTTCTCTGGATCCTTGGAGACTATACTCAGTGGATACAAGATACTTATGCACACTTCTATTTATTGCCATTATTATTTTTACTATTTTACCTGGTTTGACAAGCATTGTATGTTGCAGCCTAACTATGTCTTGGCAGGGAAATTCATTACTGAGTGCAGTCGGAGTTTGTTGTTGATCCCACTGGACATTGCATTTTTAACTTTGATTTTGCTCTCCTCTACTAAAGTTGCCACAGGTTTTGGTATGCATGTAATTTTTGGGTACACATTACTCTTTTGTATACATTTTGAGGGTTTACATGTATTTTTTGATTTTTTTGCGTGGAGTTGTACTGTGGATAGTGGAACCCCTAGGAACATGATGTATTTTGTTTTGTTTTTAGTTGGGGAACCACTATCCCTCCCAAATTTTGTACCCCTTTTTCTTTATTAACGCTTAAGGAGCCATGAGTTTCCCTTTTAATTATATATATATATATATATATATATATATATATATATATATATATATATATATATATATATATGTGTGCTCTCTCTTATACATAT
>JXCR01116302.1:19660-49484 GCA_002079205.1 Phalaenopsis hybrid cultivar
AACCACCAGACAAAAAGAAAATAAAATTAAACAACCGTTTATGTATTGTGTTATCAATAGAGTCGCATTAACATAAGAAATTTGGTAAGAAAAAAATTATTCCGGAATAAAACTTATGTTACACGAAGAATGCTCAGAAAGTTAGAAAGTGAATATTTTACAAGAGGATTAGAAGTTGCTTCGGTCAACGCATGCTTCAACAGAAACAACCTCCTTCGTAGAAATTCTTCTATAGACCTAAACTGACTCAGGTTGTATGATTCACTTTAAACTAGGAATATCAAGCTCTTACAACCCCTACATAGAATCTGGTCTGTGATTACTGGTGCTCTGATTAAACCCTCAACTAATTCTAGAGCTGGATCATATGCACCAAGAGTCATCATAAAATAAAAAAGGCTAAGAGAAATTAGTCAGCACATATATGACCAAAGCCCCTCATACCTATGATTTGATTCAACTCAAATATTGTAAATGACATGACAGGCTGACCATAGAGGACTAGGGAAATTGACAGATGCACACTAGATGATATTTAAGTGATTTGGCCCCTTGGATGGTCTTGGGTTTTAATGGGAGGTTGAACAACTGGATCAAAGTCTGAATCGGCTGGCTAAACTTTCTTTGATTTCATGTCAAGGATTGTATCAGAGGATCCCACCAAATCTGACAGTCAGAGTGTAATTTTCTTTTTATTTACGATGATTTCTTTCTCTTTTCACATTTAATTTGGTCTTATCTTTCTGGTTTTTCAAAGACAGAGCAAATCACCTCTGGTGGAACGTCAACCTGTGACTTCACCAGTTTGTTCGTCGCTGCATCTAAAAAGCGAAAGCCAACCAAATCAAATAATGGAAGGTGTGGAGTAAACTAGGAATAGGAAGTAATCCATAAACCCTATTTGAAAGAATCAAAGGCACCAAAATAAAGATAGAATAGTCAATGAACCATCAATTAAAAATAAATGTGACTAATTTTACATTAAATTCCCCTATGCCTATTGGAGTGTCACTTTCAAGAAAGAAAATCAATCAACTTAAATATATACCTCAAAAAAGAGTCTGTGTAGATCTTAAATAGATCTAACATTCCGTAAGAGAAGAGTGTAATAGAGATGATCCTATCCGAGGTGATTGTGACGCCCAGCTGACTGAATAAGCCAAGCCTCTAGGCTAAAACTAACTGAGTCAAAATGCAAATAAGAAGACGAGGTGATCGAATTATAATTCGTTCGATCAGAAACGAGCAAGAAAGCATCTAAGCCATCTGCTATAGAAAAGTTGGCTCAGTGTGATAGCTTATCACGCCGTTAAGCCGATCCAAAGGATGAGCAAGTTCAACAAAGTATCTTTGACCACTAGTGGAGACCTGAAGATTCCTCGACAGGGATCAAAAATATTCAACCAAGCTGGATCAACAAATTGAATCCTTCAGACCCAGCTTAACCAATCAAGCTAACCTTATCGATATGAGTAATCCAAATTTAGATGGTCAAGTCAAGACACATCATGATAATAAGCTCATGCTTGTAAAATATCATAAATACCCTAGTATAGATCTCCTATAAATGTGGGTAAAATTATAGTATCACCATTGTACTATCATCCCCATAAATAATAAAGAAAATATTTCATGAAGCACCTATCTTTGTCTTTCTTGCCATTTCTAGACAATCACATTTTCAATATATATATATATATATATTGAATATGAGAGAAACGTTGGGCCTTCAATTTAATGATATTATCTTAACTTAAAATAAATTTTTATCGAGACTTGTTGTTGAAGATTAGCCCAAGATATTATGCGGCTATGCGGCAGCCAGATAGCCACACAAAATACCATCATTTTACAAGCATTTCCAATCCTTATCTGTCAAATCACAACCGTCCATCCCAAATCTTCTTTTGTCTCCTACTATAAATTCGCCACCAATAGCGTTCCATCTGCTCAAGCCATTAGTAACTCCACCTAAAAGTTTTCTTATCCAAAACTAACATTTGATCCTTAATCCAATGTCTGAGGAGAAGCACCACCACCACCACCACTTCGGCCACCGCCACAAGGAGGAGGAGGAGGAGAAGCGTTCCGATGAGGTCAATTACCCGGCAGGGGGAGTGGATGGCTACGGCCAGAAGACAGATTATAGCTCCGCCGGCGACGGTTTTGGTCCGGTAGGCGGTTACAAAGATGGCACCGGTTATGGAGGAGCTAGTGGCTACGCCGATAATACTGGATATGGCAAAGATGGTGGTTACTCTGAGAACATAGGATATGGCGCCGGCGGAGGCGGTTACTCCGATGATACAGGATATGGCTCCGGTGGTGGCTACTCCTTGCAAAAGACCGAGGAGGATAACATTGACTACGAGAAGGAGAAGAAGGAGCATAAGCACAGGGAACACTTGGGGGAAGCGGGAGCCCTCGCCGCAGGTGCTTTTGCTCTGGTATAAGCAATTAAATCTTTCCTTAAAATAGTTTTCAGTTCTATTTTCTAATAATACTAATATGGATGTTGCAGGAAAAGAAACATAAAAAATATTGAACTACTAGGAAGTATTCGCAACACAAAAATACCTGCCAACTTTGTGGAGCACGTGCTCAAATAATAAATAAATAAAAATATGAAAGATAGATGATTCGTAAATTTATACCTTTAAATTTAAATTTAGAAAGAAAAACTATTCAAATTATAAAATCAAAATAAACTATGCATTTATTGATGATATAATAGTTGATGGTATAAGTAAGGCAAAAAAAAAAAAAAAAACTTTCTCATGAGGGTGTGGCCTCGCACATATTGTCTCTTATGCACAACTTTTCAGAAAAAAAATCTAGCAAAACATTGAAACTATAGAGAACAGGCCAAAGCGGGCTGGCAAACAAATTCCTATAAATATATATGCACATATTTTCTTGATAGTCTTTATATATATATAAAGGAATGATCATAAGTTATTATACAAGCTCTGATCATCTTTTATGCCCCTAAGGATTTGAGTACTGCACCTTACACTCAGGGGGAATCTAACCCCAGACCGGAGGGGACATACAACTGACAAACAGATGTCTGACCAACTGATCTTAGTACACGACGAATATATATATATATATATATATATNAATATGATCACGATGGTTTTTGTGAAGAAATATTTCTTGAAAAATAGATTAACATGGTAAAATACACATTGATTTTAATTATTTGCTGCTTTAAATAAAAATAGTTTCAAATGTTACAAAAGTTTTAATTTTGAAAAGCTTTTAGGTCCTTCAAAAATGTTGTATGACAAAATCTAAATTAAAAAAAATTGGTTTTTGAAAATTCTAAAAAACCTTCTCTTGACGGGGCCAAGCACCTCAACCAACCAAAAAACTTATAATTGGCTGTATAATATTTCTTAATGATCTGACCTAACGGATTATGAAATGAGTCTAAAGTGCTGGTGCTTGTAACTTGAGATTGAAACCCCGTTGAAGGTATGATTTTAATAAATTCAATTTTAGCGAATCTACCCAAGTAGAGGAATGATAGAAGTGTAATTGGAAGTATATTTCAAAAGAATTTGAAGCCAGATTCTTAAAGCCGACAAAATTTTTGAACTGTTTGGCTATAAAATTCGGGATTTGTACAACTTTAGTAGATCTAGAGGAAGTACGGAATTACTTTATTTTTATTTGGTGTTTTTCTAATTTGTTCATACTATAATTATTATTAAAGCACGTTTAATAAGTTAAAATAACTTATGTTTTATTTTTATTGGTTTTGGAGGGCTGCTGGAAACATTAACTGCTAATGATGGTAATAGTTATTTTTAATAATTTTTTTTTCTGTCAGTGTTTCTAAAAATTAGTGGATTTTGTTAAAAGAAAAAATTGAATTAACTGCTAATCGGATTATTAACTGTTTCTTAAACATTTGATTTATTAAACACTTACATAAATATTCTAGCTCTTTGTCTAACTATTATAAATCTTGGATTTGAGCCTAGATTTATCGCATCCAGCTACGTTAAAATTTTACTTTAAGCGATTATTATTCACAGCTTATAATCCCTGATACAAGTGTTCGAATTTTATACATGTTAACTTGTGCGTATTGAGGAAGAATATCTTGAGCAATATATTCTATTTTGCATTTTTAAATTACAGAAAAATTGATACTGATTATTTGTGAAAAATTAATGACAGTATGAGAAGCATGAGACAAAGAAGCATCCGGAGCACGCACACAGGCACAAGGTAGAAGAGGAGATCGCAGCAGTCGTGGGGGTGACTTCCGGTGGGTATGCTTTCCATGAGCACCACGAGAAGAAGGAGGTTAAGGAAGATGAAGAGGAAGCCGAGGGGAAGAAAAAGCATCACTTCTTCTAATCAAGTGACATATTGGTCAAAGACTTGTTTAAATATCTCCATATATTATGCTTGCATATATGTTTATGTTTTATGTTCATGAGTCTGGTTTGTATCATGTTTGTTTCCTTTGTTGGTGTTAATGACTTGATGTTATAATAATCTGCTTACTTTTGAGTTGTTTTCAAAGTAAGAGCCGGTTTTGATGAGCTTGCTTTTCTACATTAAAATAACGCTGGTTTCCCTGCTTTTCTACCAAAAATCTATACTCCAATAGCCTATATTAAAGGAGAATGCAACTTGCATGGTCAAAAGTGAAAATTGAAGGCATGTAAGGAATAATTTTACTAAGATCATGTAAAGAATAATTTTTCTAATGTGTGAATATATGTTAGCAATGCTCTCATTTGAATGAATAGAGAAAGTTCATATTCATGAAGGAGGATGTTAATATTGGATTGGTTAACTTTATTTATATTCTCATAGATGATACAAACTTAGGTAAAAATTTTTTTACTAGTTTTATAAGTTGAAATACAAATATAATATTTTGATTTTAACGTACAGAAAAGTAAGTTTAGGCATTAGGAGAATTATTTATGTAAGTTCTCATTCAATATTAACATATTCATTAAATGGAATATCTACATATAAGTCATTATCAAATTTAATTTATACGGAATAGATACCTTGAACCAAGTTTCATATAATAAAATCTATAAATTGAATAAAATAGACAAGCTCAAGTAAGAGAATACCATTCCAAAATTTTATACATAACTCAGTTTGCTATAATATGATCTCCTTGAGGTGAGTAAACCTAATGCAAGAATCTTGCCTTGATACCCTTTAAGAAAGTTGTGACACTGATGAGAGTGGGGTTGGGTGGGGTGGGGTGGGGTGGGGTGTGTATGTTATATTTTTATTTAAGGCTCACATTTATTGTATTAACTTATGAGATTTATTTTGATAACTTAAGTTATTTATTTTCTGAACTCATAACTTATGTCATAAATTATGACAACTTATGATATTTATTTTGATAACTTAAGTTATTTATTTTCTTAACTCAAAACTTATGTCATAACTTATGACAACTTATGATATTTATTTTGATAACTTAACCTATTAATTTTCTTAGCTCATAACTTATGTAATAACTTATTATAACTTACAATATTTATTTTTGTAACTCATGATAACTTAAGTTATTAATTATCTTAACTCATAACTTATGTCATAATATATGATAACTTATGATAATAATTTTATAACTCATGTAATCCCTAAAGGTTACTAACTTATGTAATTGATTTTAATAAAAAAAATAATAATAAAATCAATTAATTTATTAAATTATCATAAATTCTATTGGTGATGATGGTTAAATAGAGCATGATTTAGAGAATGGGTTATCTTTCTTCCTAACACAACTCGTCCATTTTCCTTCATCATAAAGTACAGAAAGTTTCAAGGGACTAGAGAGAGAAACTTCAATTCTTCTAGATCAAATTTCTTCAAGATAAAATTTTATCATCATGAATACAGGTATGTGTTACTTTATTATGGATATGTAAAAATCATGAGATTAAACGATCTTGACTATAATTATTTTTTGGAATTTGTGTCATAATGCTCAAATATGAATTTCTAACATGTTGTATCAGAGTCTTGATTACTAAATTTAGGATTTTTCATATAATTTTATTTTTGTTAATTGTATTAAATTTCACTCAGAATTAGATTTTAAATTATATCACAAATACTAAAGTAAATTGATGTGATTGACATTATTATTTATTTGATGGCTATGATATGTTTAAATTATTAGTCACCAAAGTGACCAAATTAATAAGTTTAGTAGATGTCAAATTAAATAAATTCAATTACTCACAACTATGTGATGCTTGTTATGAAATAATTTAATATTTCATTATAAAAATATTAAAATTCATTGATTATAAAATATTTTTAGATCACCCAAATGTTGATCATTTGATTTATAATCTTTAAATATAATTGTAGTCTATTTATATACTTAGTTAAGATATGTTTATATATCCAAAGATATAGACATTTCTAATTTAAGTATAAACAATTACCAATTATATTAAATTTAAGTCAAACATCAATGATGATTATTATTGTGTATTGTTAAACCACCTAAAGGAGATTTCAATGCATTATTATTATTATGATTATTATTTTAACCTGGTTTTATATGAATATCTATGTAAGTTCATGGTTCGAAGCATTAATGTACGAGCATGTTTTATTTATTTGCAATAACTACTCCTATTTCTTTTCATTCGCAAGCTACATGTGTTGAAACTTTCAATGGGCTTAATTTCTTTGAATGGCGTGAGCAAGTCCAGTTTCACCTTGGTGTTCTGGATCTTGATTTGACACTCACAACTAAGAAACTCCCTGCTCTTACTTATTCCAGCAGTGCTGAGCAAATATCTTTCTATAATACTGGGGAAAAATCAAATAGATTAAGCTTAAATGACTGTAGCAACCAACATAAAGTGTACATTTTCTAAGACTGAAAGTGCTAAGGAATTTTTGAAATTTGCTGAGAATTGTTCTAGTTTGACTCTACTGATAAGTCTCTTGCTGGGACACTATTGAGTACGTTAACCAACATGAAATTTGATGGTTCTTATACTATGTATGAGCATGTCGTTGAAATGACGAACATATCAGCAAGACTTAAGACTCTGGGAATGGAAGTGAGTGAAAAATTTCTTATGCAATTTATCATTAACTCCTTCTCTTGTGAGTATGTTCTGATTCACATGAACTACAACACTATGAAAGATAAGTGGAATATGAATGAACGACATTGTATGCTCATTCAAGAGAAAACAAGGCTTCAGAAAAGAGCAACTCACACCATTAATCTTATGCGTCACCAAACAAGAGTTGTAAAGAAATGTGGAAAGAATAATTGAAAGGGAAAGCAAAAAATACTAAAGATTAATGTGTCATCTGCCTCAATTCATAAGGAGGAATGTAAAGGAATTAAGTGTCACTTTTACAGAAAGCCTGGACACTATCAAAATGAGTGTCAAAAGTGCAAAGACAGGTTTGAAAAGAAAGTTAAACATTGTGTTTCTGTATGTTTGGAATCAAATTTGGCAAAAGTTTCTTAAAATACATGGTGGATTGATTCTAGTTGTACCACTCATGTTTATAAAGTGACGCGGGGATTCCTTACAACTTAAATCGTAAACACAAATAAAAAGTTTGTCTTCATGGGAAACAAAGTCAAAGCACCTATTGAAGCTAATGGAATCTTGCAATTGATTTTAGATATTGGACTTCATTTAGACCTTTTTCAAACACTTTATGTCCTTTCTATTTCTCGTAATTTTATTTCATTTTCTAAACTTGATTCTATTGGACACTCTTTTAAATTTAGAAATGGTTGTTTCAGTTTGTTTAAACGCAATCATCTCGTAGGTTCTGATATTCTTTGTGATGACCTATATAAGCTTAAACTTGATAACCTTTTCTTTGAGACTTTGATGACTTTGTATCATAATATTATACTAAACGTGCTTTTATGAATGAAAGTTCAGCTTATTTGTGGCATAAACGTTTGGGTCATATATCCAAAGAAAGAATTGAAAGATTAGCAAAGAATGAAATTCTTAATGAATTCGATTTTACTGATCTTGGCATCTATGTGAATTATATTAAATGAAAACACAAAAATCACACACTTAAGAAAGCCGCCACGAGAGGCACACAACTCCTTGAAATTATATACACTGATATTTGTGGACCTTTTGATGTTCCATCTTTTGGTGGATAGAAATATTTTATCACCTTTATTGATGATTTTTTGCTTTATGGGTATGTCTACTTATTGCATCAAAAATCTTAAGCTACAGATGCCTTTAAGGTGCAACTGATATTGAGAGACAACTAGACAAAAAAGTGAAAATTATCAAGTCTGGTAGTGGCGGTGAATATTATGAAAATTACAATGAATCTGGACAATGTCTAGGTCCATTTGGTAAATACCTTCAAACTAATAGCATATGAGCTCAATATAATTAGCCAGGAACACCACAAAATGGTGTTGCAGAAAGGCAAAATTGTACTATAATTGAAATGGTTAGGAGTATGATGAGTAATTCCTCTTAACCCCCATCATTGTGGATGCATGCTTTAAAGGCTGTTGCATATTTGTTAAATAGGATTCTTAGTAAGGCAATCCAATAGATTCCTTTTGAGTTGTGGACATGAAGAAAACCTAGCAGAAATAAGGTTATATAATCCACATGAAAAGAAACTGGACTCAAGAACAACTAGTGGTTTCTTCATTGATTATCCAGAAAAATCTAAAGGGTGTAGATTTTATTTTCCTAACCACAGTACAAGAATTAAAGCTGCAAATGTCAAGTTCATTAAAAATGGTGAAATTAGTGTGAGTTTGGAACCACATAAAGTGGAGTTCTAAGAAATTAGGGTTCAAAGTCATTTACCAAAAGTTTCTTCTCATGTTGTTATTCCTACAGTTGTTGAACAGTTTGACTACTTACAATAACAATAGATATATGATCAAATACCCCCCAATGAAACTGTAACTAATGAACCTGCATTAAATGAACCACATGAAGTAGTACCTAGAAAGCCTCAATGACAAAAACGGTCTACTATTTCTGATAATTATTTGGTTTATCTGCACGAATCTGAATTTGACTTAGGAGTCAATGAAGATCCAGTTTCATTTTCATAAGCCATAAAAAATGCAAATTCTTCTAAACGGTTAGATGCAATGAAAGATGAGTTGAAATCGATGGATCATAACAAAGTCTGGGATATCATTGAATTGTCTAAAAGTTGTAAAAGAGTTGGGTGTTAATGGGTCTTTAAGACTAAACGCGACTCGAATGACAATATTGAATGATATTAAGCCAGACTTGTTGCCAAATGTTTCACTCAGAAAGATGGCATCGATTATAACAAAACATTTTCTTCAGTTTCTAAGAAAGATTCATTTAGAATTATCATGACACTAGTAGCTTATTGTGATTTGGAGTTACACCAAATGGATGTGAAAACTACCTTTCTAAATGGGAATTTAGATAAAGAGGTCTACATGAGTCAACCTGAAGGATTTTTAGTTGAAGGAAAGCAACACATTGTGTAAAATTAAGAAATCAATATACGGGCTTAAGAAAGCTTCCTGACAATGGTATCTTAAGTTCAATGATACCATCACGTCCTTTGGGTTTAAAGAAAACACTGTTGATCGGTGGATATATCTAAAGGTCAGTGGGAGCAAAATCATATTTCTCATTCTGTATGTTGATGACATCTTGTTGGCTGCTAATGATCTTGTCTTATTATTGAAACTAAGAACTTTCTCTTTAAGAACTATGAAATTAAATATATGAGTGAGGCATCCTACGTGATTGGAATTGAAGTATTTCGTGATAGATCACAAGGATTGTTAGGGTTGTCTCAGAAAACATATATCAAAAGAGTTCTTAGGAGATTCAATATGGAAAGGTGCTCAACAAGTGTGCTTTAATTTAAAAAGGAGATAAATTCAGCCTTATGCAGTGTCCAAAAAATGCTTTAGAACGTAAACAAATGGAAGAAATTCCATATGCATATATTGTTGGAAGCTTAATGTATGCTCGGACTTGTACCAAACCAGACATTAGCTTTGTTGTCGGGATGATGGGCAAGTATTAAAATAATCTAGGAATAGATCATTGAAAAGCTGCAAAGAAAATTTTAAGGTATCTACAAGGAACAAAGGACCTTATGCTCACTTATAGAAGATTTAAAGATCTTGAAGTAATAGGATATTCAGATTTAAATTTTGCTGGATGTATTGACACCAGAAAATCAACATTTGGTTATCTGTTCTATTTGGTTGAAGGAGCAATCTCATGGAAAAAGTGTGAAGAAAACTATCACAACTGCTTCCACTATGGAAGCTGAATTTGTGGCTTGCTTCGAAGCTACAATTCAGGGTTTATGGCAGCTGAATTTTATTTTAGGACTTGGAATTGTCGATAGTATTTTCAAGTCGCAGAAAATTTATTATGCTAACTCCGCAGCAGTCTTCTTTTCCAAAAACGACAAGTATTCCAAAGGTGCTAAACAAATAAAATTAAAATACCTTGTTGTTAAGGAAGAAGTTCAAACATATATGGTGTCAATTGAGCATATTAGCACCAATCTCATGATTGCAGATCCTTTTACGAAAGGGTTGCCACCGAAGACATTTAACGAACATGTCGTGCAAATGGGCATTATCAAAACCCTTTATTAGTTTTATGTTCTTTGTACTTTGACACTTTAAGCTCAATTTTTCTTGTTTTTGATATTTATAAATTTTGTTTTTTATCGTTAGTGTACAATTTATGTTGCATAATATTAAACAAGATTTGTCTTTTAATAGATATTATGGGAAAATGATGTTAATTCTCATTATGCTAAGTATGTGATTGATATTGTGATACATGGAAGCGATTGTTGATAAATTGATGCACAACCGCTACGATTGATATTAATTTCATAATTATTAAATAATTTATGATTTAGCCAATATAAAGAAGGATTTATTATACATTTTGTGCAATATGTTATGCACTATAAAAATTAAGTGAGCTAAGTGGGAGAATGTTATATTTTTATTTATGGTTCACATTTATTTTAATAACTTATGAGGTTTAAGTTATTTATTTTCTTAACTCATAACTTATGTCATAAATTATGGCAACTTCTGATATTTATTTCGATAACTTAAGTTCATTATTTTCTTAACTTATAACTTATGTCATAACTTATGACAATTTATGATATTTACTTTGATAATTTAAGTTTAAAATTTTCTTAACTCATAACTTATGTCATAACTTATGACATTTATTTTCGTAACCCATGATAACTTAAGTTATTAATTATGTTAACTCATAACTTATGTCATAACTTACAATAACTTAAGATATTAATTTTATAACTCATGTAATCCCTAAGAGTTACTAACTTATGTCATTGATTTTAATAATAAAAAATATCAATTAATTTTAAAATGATCATAAATTCTATTAGTTTGTAACCCCCTTGATGGATGGTGGTTAAATAGAGTATGATTTAGGAATGAGTTCTCTTTCTTCCTAACACACCTCGTTCATATCCCTCCATCAGAAAGTATAGAAAGTTTCAAGGGATTAGAGAGAGAAATTTCATATCTTCAAGATCAAATTTCTTCAAGATAAAATTTTATCATCATTAATACAGGTATGTGTTATTTTATTATAGATATGTAAAAATCATGAATTTAAAAGAAATTGGCTATTATGTAATTTTTGAAATTTGTGTCATAAAGTTCAAACATGAAAATCTAACAGTGCACACCTAGCCAAGAATATTTTTTAGGACTTTGTACATCTCATGAATTAATTTGTACATTTCCCATGTGGGTATTAAACTTTTACACATTTTTACTATAACTTTCCTCTCCCCAGAGACAGGTACACCAAAATATAAGTACTTTCCCTTTTCGAGGGCAAGTACAAGGGCAAAAGAGTATCATTAAGTACAAAGGAAAATAAGAACTTTTCTTCCATTGAGTGCATGTACTCCTCCATAATATAAGAAGAAAGACAATAAAGAAAATTTAAGATAATTTATGTTTTAATAGTCGCACACTTCTTCATTCATAATCTCTAATCAAGTAAAAGTAATAACTAGAAGGAATTTTGCACATAATAATTTTATTATAGATGCAATGATA
The DNA here is from genome assembly GCA_002079205.1 of Phalaenopsis hybrid cultivar. Classification (NCBI taxonomy): domain Eukaryota; kingdom Viridiplantae; phylum Streptophyta; class Magnoliopsida; order Asparagales; family Orchidaceae; genus Phalaenopsis; species Phalaenopsis hybrid cultivar. The sequence continues at coordinate 31,782 of JXCR01116302.1, forward strand.
TTTTTTGGAAAAACTACTCTTGAGGATAAAAAAATAATAAAATACTAAGGTGTATTTTAATCTAAACCTTACGCTTAATTTTCCACATGAAAAATTTAAGATATTTTTAGTAAAGTTCAGAAAAGTCGCTGTTATGAGTTTGTGTAACCATTTTTTGCACAATCCTTCATTGTTTATGAAAACATGATGAAACACTAAAGAAGTTGTGTGTAAGAAGAATATTAAGGGCTCGTTCGTCAAGAATTACTTCTTATAAAAAACATTATGTTTGTTTTTTTATTAAGAGACATGAATATATTCAATGATTTCAGGTGAGGGGGTATGGTGCAGAAGGATTTAAGGCAAGCAAATATGGGGAGTAGATATTTTGGCCAAGCAAGAACTAGAGGAGTTTTGGTGTTTTGGGAAAATAATATACCGTAAAGAAATTGGAGGGAAAATAATTTAGGAAAAATTTAAAACTTTGGAGGCAAAATGAATTAAAACATTTGAGCATCGAAAGTATAGGTGGTTGACATTGTTGTTAAATTAATTGATTTAAATTTCAAACAAAAAATAAAATTAAAGGATCGTTTTAATTTTCAAATTAGATGGAAGAGGAAATTAATTTGAACACAATATCAATTTAAAAAAGCTTTTAATATAATTGAATTCATTAATTGAAACCAATTAAAACAATTTAGACGTGAGGAAGAAATGGCCAAGGGAGCTTCGAAATTGGATTCATAAAACAGTTATTTAATATTAGAATTATTGTGGTTCAAACCAAAAGGTTTCCTTAATGAGATTACTTGAATTATAAAAATAATATCAACTAATTAAAAACATGAGAGGTGGATGCCGATTATTTTCTAAAATAGAACTCAATCTATTTGATTGAATATATTAAAATAATTTATATAATTGGGAAATATTAAATATTCCAGTCTCATTGGTTTTATTTAGGTAATAATTTTAATAGTAAACATTTGAAATTTGAGATTCAAAAAGTTCTAGTTTTGGAAACTTCCCAAAACTAAGGCTTGAAAATTTTTATTGTTTTTCATAAAAAATGATTTAAAATTTGAATTTATAAATTTAAGAATTGCTCAAGAAATAAATTAAATAATCTATTTAAATAAACTTAATTTTAAAAAATCATGATTTTTTTTAATGAACGAATTATATTAGAATTTTGAATTTAGTTATCTAGGAGAAATAATGTATTAACATAGATAATTTCAAGAGTAATTGACGTGAAATAAATTTTGAGTTACTTAGGTAATTAAAAACAATCATGGCATTAAATTGTGTAGATATTATCAATTAAAATTAGATCATATGATGAATAACGTGATAAAAATTTTCCTTGGATAGATGTGAGAAAGAAATTGAATAATAATAGCAATCCAACATAATGCTTTTCATATTTGATGCACATAAGAATGTCAAAACGAAGTTAACTTTGTCTAATTGTGTAATTCCTGAGAATACAAGTAATTCACTTAATTATCTAAAATACTAATTATGAAATTTTAAGTGAGTAGTAATTTATTTTAAATTTAAAATATATGTAGTAAAGTATGCAAAATACTGTGATGAATTCTAGTTAGGAGTAATTACTTATTTATCATTTAGCAAGAATAGTACACTAATTTGCTCATCTCAATTTTTCTTCTATTTTATTGAGCTAATTAAACCATTGAGCTGATTAATCGAGGTAAGTTTGTTATTTATTTTGAAATACCTACAATAACCTCGCTAGTTTCATCCACGCATTAGTTAGTTATCATCAAAATCCATTTTGCTATAGCTCATGCGAGTCAACAAAAAAAAAAAAAAAAAATTCTCCTGTACAAGAGGGAATCGTCAACTAAGTTTTTTGTCATGATAGTAAGACTTTATTGTTGTAATCAACGTAATAAGTGTCATCTATTCATAGTAATCCTTACTTGAGTACAAGATAATAAATAATATAAGATAATTTGTCCACTTTTTGTCATAAATATTCTCTTTATAAATAAATAGAAAGCGAAGGTTCTTATTTTCATTAGAATGAGTTTATATTCTATTGTGCATTTTTGCTAAGTATGGATTACCAAGACCAATCATCAATATGGAGCACATTTGGAAATGTTAGCACCATGCATAAATTTGTTTTTGAAGTAATTAAAATTCCTTAGTGTGACTTCCAAATTTGCTATATACAACTCATTATGGTTATTTGCAATGCGAATTGCATGATTTGTTAACCATTATGATGTAGTGTTTATTTTGGCAAAATGGAATATATGATTAAGACCATTTGGGTGTTTAATTGTCGCTCAAATTGTGAATAACTTCTTTTACAAAGCTCTTAGATTTGCATGTAAGTTGGAAAACAAAATGACCATGCTATGTACTATTAATCATCGTTAACAATTTCCCTTTTTTATTATGTAATAAAACTAAGTGAAGATAAGATGAATAATTGTTATATAAAATTTTCATCTGTAATGTTGATTCAAATATTTAAGGAACACATATTTTCACTTCTAACGTAACATTTATCTGGTTGAACTCTATGTGGCGCCTAGATGACAAACAACCCTTATCATAATGAGGAAATCTTCAAATCTTTATTCCACTATATCAAAAATAGAAATTTTAATGAATATTAAAATTCCCTAGTAAATTATTTTAGTGCAAGATAAATATTGCACTACGAAATAATACTAGCATTTCATTGTTTGCATTATATTATAACCTCTCTTTTATTTTGGAATTTGTGTTAGGTTTTGATCAGCAAAACCCATCAACAACACTTTGAAATGTATAAATCCTTCAAGGGCACAATTTAGTCTATTAAAGAATAAACTAACATCTTGATTAAATTTGTGATAATGATTGTTGTTGGTGAACTCCTTTTTGTTTGAGCCATAATGCCACGTTTCGAATAATAAAACCTACTTATAATTCCTTAACATTAATAATGACACCATAAAGTTTGCTTTAGTTTAGAATAAACTAAACCATTCTTAGATTATGTTTTTTAATATACAAGCATCTTTATCTGTGTAAGATTATCGAAAAATTCCAAAAAAAACAAATAGTAATAAATTAAACTAGAGGTTGCTCAAACTTGATATACATTGTAGAAACTAGTCTCATGATCATTCATAACATTCCCTAACACAAGTTGCTTAAATATTGAATATAATACCTTTTATGAAGTATAACCGAGGCCTATATCATTAAAATATGTTTGCCATTTCCTATTAGTTTACCTTACTGTTGACCTCAGTTTTGTTGAGGACTAGTCTTTCTTCCTTAGAAGCTTAGGATTTATCCACATAACTTTTTTGTTGGCTATCCTAGAAGACTAGTGATGGAAACCTACCCTATTAGAGATTCTAAACACTTCCTTGCTCTTCTTAGAGTTCCACTGCTTGGTTTTGACCTCTAGCAGTTAGTAGGATGGAGCCAAGCATGTGGGACCTCAAGAAGAGTCCTCATAGAGTCCTCTGCTTTAGGGTTAGCCTTTGGTGGTGTGACCTTAGTTAGACTTGCACACACACAATTGAACCCCTCACTTTCACTCTCAACCTAAACTACTAACCAAATATGCTTAACTTGGTTCCCTATTCTCTTGGAAACTCATGTGGGTGGTCCCTCAAACCCTTAGCCTAGGGCTAGGATGACTAGGACGAGCACATGGAGGATCCAAAAAAGGATGATTTCCTTAGTCTCAAGGCACCAAATGGGTAATTTTGTGATTAGCCTCCCCATTTAAACTCAATTTAGCTCAAATACTCAATTTTGACCTTTTGCCCCTAAACTTGTTCAAAATTACCAAAATGCCCCTGAAACCCTAACTTTCTCAAAATTGCTCAAAATCTCAAATTCTCTTCAAAAATCATCTCAATCCATTTGAAACCACACATATTGCCCAAAGTACCCCAAAATTCTCTAAATTTTCAAAATACCCCTAAAATTGCTAGAATAACCAAAATACCCCTCATGTCAAAAAAATTCACAAAACCACCCAAATCATTCAAAACCTCCTCTAAAATAAGCCCAACCACCCAATGGGACCAATTTGACCAAATTTATTATTTTTCACTAAAATCCTAATTTTCCTAAATTCATCCTAATTTCCACAAATTTCACTCCAAACTCACCTAATTTCAAACCAAAATTGAACATCAACTTGTCTAATCACAACATACACCAATTTGGAGCCCAAATGAATCAACATCCAAAGCTTAATTTCAAAAGAGGTCTCTATTGATGAAATTCTTCATCAGAAGGAACGAGGATTGCTGGAGATCTATCCACTTCTGCGAGGGAGTAGGTTCCATCTGCTAATGGACACCAATGGCTATGAACTTATCTAGAAGATTGCTATTAATTTACCGTCACCGCACGGACATGGTAGGGAGAGGAAGAAGCCCACTCCTATCACTCGAGTCAATACAGTATGTAAGAGACTAGCTACCAAAGAGGGTTGTTCAGTCAGTGAATTACTTAAACGAGTGGGATGTGCAGTATCCCCTCACATGAAGAAAGAAATTCTAAGAGATGTCAAAACTTTTAGACAATCTCAAAGATCAACTGAAACTTTACCTACTTGCATTCTCGTCAGGTTTCGCTTAGGAAGCAGAGTTGATACTACAATCATTGCCACCAATTCTATTGTCGCTGTTACAAGACCTGCAGGTGGTCAACCAGTTAAGTCACATCTGGGTCCGAGAATTCTACCAGTTACCACTCATAAGGATGTTTCTAAGGTTACAAAGAAAAATATGAAGAAGTTACCCATGATTATATCTATAAATATATACATATTTATTGCAGTGGATTATGTTTCAAAATGGATTAAAGCGATCACTTTACCTCGATGTGATACTCGTAGTGTTTCAAAATTTTTAATTAAAGATATTTTTACAAGATATGGAATAGCAAAAGTAATTATTATCGATGGAGGATCTCATTTTAGAATTGTAATGGTTGCAAGATTGGTGAAAAAATATAATGTAGTGCATAAAATTGCAACTACTTATCATCCCCAAACTAGTGTTTTAGCAAAAGAATCTAATCATTATATTAAGAGAATTTTGGAAAAGAGTGTTAATTCTAGTAAAATGGAATGGTCTACTAGATTAGATACTGCATTATGAGCATATTGGATAGCCTATAAGACACCTATAAAAATGTCCCCTTATAGATTAGTTTTTTGGAAGACTTGTCACTTCATAGTTGAATTGGAGCATAAAGCTTATTGGGCTATAAAAGAATTCAATTTCAATTTGAAAGAAGCTGGCGAGAAATGGTTATTACAATTGAATGAGCTTCAGGAAATCATAGATGAATCTTATGATAATGAGAGGATTTATAAGGAAAAGATAAAAGAATGGTATGATTGAAAGATAATAAAAAGAGAGTTTGAACCTCGACAAGAAGTTTTATTATACAATACAAAACTTAAATTATTTCCTGGAAAATTGAAGTCTAGGTGGAAAGGAGCATTCAAAGTTATAAAAGTATATCCCTATGGGGTCGTTAATATTGAAGACCCCAAAACTGGAAGAATATTTAAAGTGAATGGGCACAGATTGAAATTAAATTTCAATGGTCAAATATTAGCTTTTAAAGAAATAGTAATGTTGGGTCACCTAGAATAAGACTGGGAATGTCGGCCTGATGACATTAAATCAAGCGCTTTGTGGGAGACAACCCATTTGTATCATTAGTTAGTTTATTTTTGAGTTTGTTTTATTTGAGATATTTCACTTATATTTATGTTTATGTCTTTATGTAGTTGTTGACCTCATTTTTTATTGAGGTTTAGTTTTTCCTCTTTAGTAGCCTAATGTTTAGCCATAGAATTTTCCGATTGAATATTCTTAGAAAACTAGACATGGAACCCTCACCATTAGAAATTCCGAACACTTCTCTACTCAACTTGAAGTTCCACATGTTGGTTTGAAGCTCTAAATACTTAGTTGGTGGGGTCACTATGGGGGAAACTCAGGATGAGTCACCCTTAGGATTGCTGGACCTTAGAGTTGACCTTGGGNAAAATCAAAAGACTTGATCGCGACTTTATAGATGTGTCTAATTTGATTAAGATGTATGTTGACCTCATTTTTGGTTGAGGCTTAGTTTTTCCACTTTAGTAGCCTAGGGTCTAGCCATAAGACTTTTCCTGTTGACTATCCCTAGAAAACTAGTCATGGAACCCTCACCATTAGAAATTCCAAACTTTTCTCTACTCAGCTTGAAGTTCCATAACCTCTAAATACTTAGTAGGTGGGGTCACTGTGGAGGAAACTCAAGATGAGTCACCCTTAGTTGCTGGACCTTAAGGTTGACCTTGGGTCTTGGTCTGGAGCTAAGGTACTCACTACACTTATCTGCACCCACAATCACTCACAACCCTGAACTCAAATTTCTAGTCTAGAGCCCTTGATCTTTTGGGATACTCATGTAGATGGTCCCCTAAACCTTGAGCTAAGGCACTCACTACACTCATCTACACCCACATTCACTCACAACCCTGAACTCAAATTCAACCTAGATCCCTTGATCTTTTGGGATACTCATGTAGATGGTCCCCTAAACCTGCTAGCCCTTATACTAGCCCTAGGGCTAGAACTCTCATCTACACCCACATTCACTCACAACCCTGAACTCAAACTTCTAGTCTAGATCCCTTGACCATTCTCTACACTCACAATCACTCACAACCCTGAACTCAAATTTCTAGCCTAGATCCCTTGATCTTTACTCACTACACTTATCTTCACTCACAATCACTCACAACCCTGAACTCAAATTTCTAGCCTAGATCCCTTGATCTTTTGGGTACTCATATAAGATGGTCCCCTAAACCTACTAGCCCTAGGGGACCACTATGTAGAGGACCCAAATATGGGTTTCCATTGGTCCATGACTTATTGGTGATTGTTGGTACCTGAACTCTACCAAAATACCCATCTTGGCCTTTTACCCCTAAAACACCCCCAAATTACCAAAATACCCCTCCATAGCTCAAAATCCCAAAAATTCTAAAAATTCCCAAAAAATCCTAATAAATCCCACATATTCCCAATTTCATTTCTCTTACCTACCACATGACCCAATTTGGCCAATTTGACCATCTTTATCAAAATCCCCAAAATTGCCCTTTAAAGACCCAAATTTCCCCAAATCCAACTCAAACGTCCATCAATTTGATCTTAATAGACCCCAATTACAATCTTAAACTTAAACTAACTTTTGATATGACAAAACTAAACTAAATACAAACTCAATTGGTCCATGATTTGAGCCTAATTTTGATTTGGGTCAAAACCACAATTTTGACCATATGACCTAATCTCACAAAATTGAGCCCATAGCCTAGTCAATTGGCCTCAATTAATGTTTCAAAATCTTTATAACATTCCTATACATCAGAATCAACCATCAATTGACCTTGGTGAAGTCTCAAATCCATTTTATTTTGGCCTAAACCCAAAATTCCTAAATTTAGCCCCAAATTGGCTAAATCCTCAAATTTCACCCAATTGATTGCCTTAACCTCCAAATTGGCACCCAATTCATGTTGAAAAATCTTCATGAGGTCCCTCTTGACCATCTACAACAATCAATTTGGACTTAGCCCAAGGCTAACCCAAGCTAGACCCAAGTCTAGCCCAACATGACTAAATTGATTAAAGTTTAAAATTTCCTCAAATTAACCCTTCAATTGAACTCAAAACCACACCCATCCTTCACCAAAGTTGTTCCTTATGATCATATACACCAAATTCAACAATAAATTAGGCCAATTGACATGGACATCCTAACCCAAACCCAAGTTTTGGTCATTTTCACCCACTTGGACCCATGCACTAAATGTGACCTAACCCCCTAAAGCCACCAAATTACAGCCATTAGTTGGACTTAGTGACCAGTCCAAAAACCATGAAACCACCTAAATGAAGCCATGGAACAAAGGTCCCCCAAATTAAGGGATCTTATTTCCAAAAATGCACATTCTTAAGATATCTTTGCCAAATCAAAGCACATTTGCATTAAACTGTTGTGATGGATTCCTCTGCCAAATCCAAACACATTTGCATTAAATTGCTATGATGGATTCCTCTGGGTTCCCTGAGCTCCTAGCCACCTCCTTGGCTTGCCAGCCAGCCTAGTAGCCGGAAAAGCCCAAAACTAAGAGCCACCCCCATGGTACCTCACCCAAATCAAACCTAGAGGCCAGCTCATCTAAATTAAACTATGGAGCTCCCCAACCCTCCTCCTAAGCACCACATTACACCTCTTGATTGGCCACGACAACCACCATAACACCATTTTTATAAAAGGCCACCTCCATGGCCGTTAAACTAAGTCCTGAAATTTCCTTAAAGAGGCCCCTCCAAACTTCACACAGAGCTTCCCTAATATCCCCTCAGTGCATTCCAACCATTTTCCCTCACCCATTCCCCTTATCGGAGCTCAATTTCGAGCTTGAAACCTTGCCGGAAACCAGGATAGAACCCAATACACCTCCACAGTCCATCAAACAGAAATTAACTTCACCCACACCTTCACAATAGTAAAAAAGGCCAAAGCTCCATCAAATCCCCCTTCCACAGAGCCTCTACCATAGCTCTAAGCCAACACCTGAAATCGAGCTTGGTTAAATTCATACCTAGGCCTTACACCAAGACTAGGGACTCAATACCTAGCCTCCTTGGACCCCAACAAACGTGTCGAGCACCTCTGATTGAAGCCTCCCTTCTCAGAGCAAAGGTATAAAAGTCCTCCTCCTCGCAAGCTTATTTTGATTCTCAATTTACTTAAGCTTGATTTCATGGTACATTAACCATATGGATGTGTTTGTCTCACTTAGACGAGTCCATAAGAGCAAACCCGATGTGATTTGGTTGAGTCTAGGCTGAGATCTTAGGGTTTTAGTGTGGATGGGCACGACATCATTCTATCGGGGACGATGACAGGGAGCCATTCGATCGATCGTGTATCAATTAAACGGGGGAGATCGAGCCGGACAGCGCTTCGGGACCCGAGTCAGCAAGCTAAGTGGACGGCGACATCCAACTAGAGCGCGCCACGCATGCCTTCGGAACTGCCTAGGATCTAGTCAGCACACGATGTTTAAATAGATAAATAAGGCTTTTTCTTATTTATTTAAACACCCTTAACTTAAAAAATTCATAACTTTGTGTAGAAAAATCACAAAAATAAAATAAAAATACATGCTTGCTCAGTAAACAGAGGAGAATAATGTGGAAAAATTTAAAGTCCATTTGATGCATATTTTATTTTTAATTAATGAAACACTATTTGAGATCATTTGATTCTCCATGCATATTAGCACATCACATTGGCTTGGAATTTTGACATGTTGTAGTCTCTGTCAGGGGAAGTATTCTCTGATTTTTCCAAAGTCAGAGGAGGTTCCCATACAGAGGCCCATATTTTTCAAGTTATTTCACATTATTTATTTAAAATAATCATGGAAATTAGCATATTGAGTATAAAATNACACCTCCAAATTACCAAAATAACCCTCTTAGACCCGAAACTCCCAAAATTCCAAAAATTCCCAGAAAATCCCAATAAATCCTAAATATTCTCAATTTCATTTCTCTTAACTACTACATGACCCAATTGGGCCAATTTGACCATCTTTAACAAAATCCCCCAAATTGTCCTTTAAAGACCCAAATTTCCCCAAATCCAACTCAAATGTCCATCAATTGGGTCTCAATTGATCTTTAAAGATCCAAATTTCCCCAAATCCAACTCAAATGTCCATCAATTTGATCTCAATTGACCCAATTCCAATCCTAAGCTCAAATTCACTTTTGATATGACCAAACTAAACCAAATCCAAGCAAATTCCAATCCTTAACTCAAATTAACTTTTTATATGACCAAAATAAACCAAATCCAAGCTCAATTGGTCCATGATTTGAGCCCAATTTTGATTGGAACTTTTTATATGACCAAACTAAACCAAATCCAAGCTCAATTGGTCCATGATTTGAGTCCAATTTTGATTTGGGTTAAAACCCCAATTTTGACCATATGACTTAATCTCACCAAATTGAACCCATGGTGTAGTCAATTGGCCCCAATTGATGTTTAAAAATCATGATAACATTCTCATACATCAAAATAAAGCATAAATTGACCTTGGAGAAGCCTCAAATCCATTTGATTTTGGCCTAAATCTAAAATTCCCAAATTTAGCCCCAAATTTCACCCAATTGATTGCCTTAACCTGCAAATTGGCATCCAATTCATGTTGAAAACCCTTCATGAGGTCCCTATTGACCATTTACAATAATAAAGTTGGACTTAGCCCAAGGCTAATCCAAGCTAGATCCAAGCCTAGCCCAACATGACCAAATTGATTAAAGTTCAAAATTCCTTCAAATTGACCCCCCAATTGGACTGAAAACCACTTCCATCCTTCACCAAAGTTGTTTCTTATGATCATCTACACAATTTTGATTAATAAATTAAGCCAATTGACATGGATAGCCTAACCAAAACCCAAGTTTTGGTCATTTGCACCCACTTGGACCCATGCACTAAATGTGACCTAACAACCCAAAGACTACCAAATTAACTCCAACACAACCATTAGTTGGATTTAGTGACCAGTCCAAACACCATGAAATCACCTAAATAAGGCCATGGACCAAAGGTCACCCAAATTAAGAGATCTTATTTCCTAAAATGCACATGCTTAAGATATCTTTGCCAAATCCAAGCACATTTGCATTAAATTGCTGTGATGGTTACATGCTTAAGATATCTTTGCCAAATCAAAGCACATTTGCATTAAATTGTTGTGATGGATTCCTCTAGGTTCCCTGAGCTCCTAGCCACCTCCCCCTGGCCGGCCGACCGTCCTAGTGTCTGGAGAAGCCCAAAACTGAGAGCCACCCCCATAGCACTTTACCCAAATCAAACCTAGAGGCCAGCTCATCCAAATTAAATTGAAGAGCTCCTCTGCCCTTCACCTAAGCACCACAATGCACCCAAACTTATGCCCTGAGAGCCACCCCATGGTCATTTTTATAAGAACTCACCTCCCACGGCCATGGGAGGTGTACTAAAACTTTCTTAGAGAGGTCTCTCCAACTTCACACAGATCTTCTCTAAGATCCTCTCAGTGCGTTCCAACCATTTTCCCTCACCTATTCCCATGTCGGAGCTCAATTTTGAGCTTGAAACCCTGTCGGAAACCAGGACAGAACCCAATGCACCTCCACACTCCACCAAACTTCAATTTCTTGTGCCCACACCTTCAAAAGATTGAAAGAAGCCAAAGCCCCATAAAATCCCCCTTCCACAAAACCTCTACCATAGCTCTAGACCAACACCTGAAATCGAGCTTGGTCGAATTCATATGTAGGCCTTACACTAAGATCAGGGACTCAATCTCTAGCCTCCTTGGACCCCAACGAACGTGTCGAGCACCTCTGATCAAAGCCTCCCTTCCCAAAGCAAAGGTATAAAACTTCTCCTTCTCACGAGCTTATTTTGATTCTCCATTTACTTAAGCTTGATTTTATGGTACATTAACCATATGGATGTGTTCGTCTCATTTAAATGAGTCCATTGGATCCAACCCGAAGTGATTTTGTTGAGTCTAGGCTGAGATCTTGAGGTTTTAGTGTGGACGGGTACGGGATCATTCTATCAGGGACGATGACGGGGAGCTGTTCGATCGAGCGTGTATCAAATGGATGGGGGAGATCAAGCCGGACAGCACTTCGGGACATAAAGAGTGGGCCGAGTCAGCAAGCTAGTGGACAACGTCGTCCAACCAGAGCGCGCCACGTATGCCTTCGGAGTCGTCATAGATTGAGGTGGCACGCGTGGTTTAAATAAATAAATATGGCATTTTCTTATTTATTTAAATACCCTTAACTTAGAAAATTCATAACTTTGTGTAGAAAAATCACCAAAAATACTTTTTATATTTATTTAAATACCCTTAACTTAGAAAATTCATAACTTTGTGTAGAAAAATCACAAAAATAAATAAAATTACCCTCTTACTCAGTGAATAAAGAGGAACAATGTGAAATAAATTTCAAGTCCATTTGGTGCATATTTTATTTTTAATTAATTAAATAATGTTTTTAATCATATAATTCTCCATGCATAATGGCACATCACCTTGGCTTGGAATTTTGACATGTTGTATTCTCTGTCAAGGGAAGTATTCTCTAATTTTTCCAAAGTTAGAGGAGCTTCCTATACAGAGACCCATATTTTTCAAGTTATTTCACATTATTTCTTTAAGATAATCATGAAAATTAGCATATTGATTATAAAATCCTAAGAAAATTTTGGAAGGTCCACAATCAGAAAAACCTTTGGAAATAATTTTATGGGTCAAGTCATTTAAAATGCACTTAAATTTTGCAAATACCATGAAAATTAGCATATTGATTATAAAATTCTAAGAAAATTTTGGAAGGTCCACCATGACTAGAGAAATTGAAATAATTTAATGGGTCAAGTCTTTTAAAATATCCTGAAATTTTATAAATACTAAATCAATAAGATAACTAATTTTGGAAAATATAAACATTTAAATGACTTGATTTTTGACCTCCACTGTGATTTATGATCCAGAGAGCTCATCATAAAAATTTCAAAATATTTTGAGTTCATTTGACACCTTAAGTTGATTTTTAAAGATAGTCATCAAAGTTTCAAAATATTTTGAGTTCATTTAATAACTTAAATTGATTTTTAAAGATAAATTTATGATCTAGAGAACTCACTATAAAAAGTTCAAAATATTTTGAGTTCATTTGATAACTTAAGTTGATTTTTAAAGATAAATATCCACTCTTAACACTTGAATGATTTTTTAAAAATCAAAATATAACTCAAAAAATTATGAAACTTAGTTTCTTCGCATTTAAATAATTTTTAAAAAATCAAAATATAACTAAAAAAATTATGAAACTTAGTTCTTTGAGCTCTCTACGATCAGGAGTATTTTCTAAAAATAAAATAATATTTATAATAAAAACTTAATTTTTAACCTATTTTAAATATTNGCAACGAGGGAACCGTAGGATCCTAACCGGTGTCGCTCTAATCAATTTTAATATACCCTCACAAAATTTAAAGAACTTCAACCATAGGGCCACGTGATTTGACATTACAACTCAACACACTAGAAAACTCAAGTTAAACCAACCTTCCTTCCTTAGACTTAAAACAACAAAGCTATAGGACTTCGAGATTGCTTGCTTATGCAACGTAAATCCTCACCTTCTCTTTAGGCCTTTGCATAGCCTTGCTATACAATATAAGCCCTAACTCGTCTTAGGATTCAGAGGTTGTCGTTTGTCATGACCTAAATCCTCACATCTTCCAGGCTATTTGTATGATCGTTTTACACGAATGTTAGCCCTAATAAATAAAATTGGCAGGATGAAACACCCAAATATTTCTCCTTAAAACTGAAGCCAAACATTAAAATAGCTTGGGAAGTCATTGGGATTCTCCTCTGGATCCATGAAATCCCCTAGTTCCTCCTCCTTTGGATTCTACAATAAAATATTCTAAATTTGAACCAATCCCCTTTCACTCCTCTATGTCCGATTTCGTTGAAGAGTCCAACCCTTTGAAATTCCTTGAAGATAACATTTCTTGATTTTTATCGAGAGTCTTCGTAGGTGACTTCGGTCATTTAAGATGTAATTAACTATAGGGGTTTACCCTTATAGGAAGCATGTCCGAACCCAGCTTAATATAAACCCTATTTAATCCTTTATATTAAATAGGGGAATTTGTCGGCAAATACGAAGGTTTTGCAGACCAAACAGACTTCATACTTTCCTTCGTTTATTTGATCAAGCCTCATCCTCAAGTCTTGTGTTTATCCTTCGAGATAGATACATGATCTTAGGTACAGTGCTCTTTCATTTTAAACTATGAAAAATATGTGGTCTGTTTGATTTCATACTTCAACGTCCTTCCGAAGCGGGCGGCGGGATTTTGCTTCCGGCGACTGACAGCTTCTTAGGGGCAACTCCCCACAAACCAACCCGAAATAACGCCGACAGCTTATGGCGACTCCGCTGGGTACAAGCTTTTCTCTTCATAAAAATCAAGAAATATTATCTTCACACATCGGTAATATGTCAATGTCCATCGTGGACCAATTTACCTTTCTTCCGTTGGCATACTTTACCCATTTCTATCTTGGGAAAGTACAGCTAACTCCTTGAACTTCAGGACTAGCTATTCAACCATCTTTAAACAGAGGGGTTCAGAAGGCCATTAAGGACTCTTTAAACTTTCCTGTGGGGTCGGACCCCCAATAGGTGTGTCGGTGGATTAATTCCATCTGTGCATTTTCTACCACTAATTGGGTCCCGCACTGGGTCCTAAAATTTTTCACATCTCCCTTCCAAATTTGGTTTGGTACTTCGCAAATTAAACCAAATCATGTTGTGTTACGCGCACTTTGAAATTTTCTTATATTAATTAAATTTTAGACCTTTTTGAACAAAGATGTTAAAATTACCTGTAACTTAAGACCCGCCTGGTCTACAGATAAACCTTTATTTTCAGTGCTTGCACTAAAGATTACGAGGTTTTCAACCATATAAGCTAACTCTAAAACTTTCTGTTTTAAAGCCCACCGCAATGGCCTACCCAACGCTGACCTTTTCCTGCAATATGCCAACGGACCGTAGCGCTCATAACGTCGCTCCCACCTTCAAGTTTGGAACTGGATTTGAAGACCTCGAGGTTATCCTCGGGAAAGCCCCATTCGTGGTAATGAAGATCGCTGTTTCGGAAGTACAAAAGCCATCTGCAAAATTCAGTTTGAACTGCCTTCAGGACTTCCCTGCCTGCAAGAAAGCTAAAGCTGTTGTCATCAAGCCTGCTATCCCTGCTACTGCTAAGGGAAAAGAAGTGATGGTCGTTGAAGATCCGACCGAAGGATTAATTGTTCTGCCACCCGTGTTTGAGATCGGGTCAAGCTCAATGACTGTACCACTAACCCGAACTTAAAGGAGGAACTGCAATAGAAGAGTTTGGAGGGCCATCAAAGCCCAGACTTCTGAGAGCACACCCGTTGAGGGGGAGCCTCATCGATTTGAAGAGGTATTACTGGAAATTTATCCACTCCTATGAGGGAGTAGATTCCATCCTCTGATAGATACTGATGGATATGAGAGTATCTGGAAGATTGCTGCCACATTACCATCACTTCATGGACATGGTGAGGAGGGAAAGAAGTTTACTCCTAACACCCGAGTTAGTGCAGTCTTCAGAAGGCTTGCTACTGGAGAAGGATGTTCTGTTAGTGAATTACTTAAACGAGTGGGACATGAAATTTCTCCTCATACATAAAATGAAATTTTGAAGGATGTTAAGTCCGCTAGAAAATCTCATAAGTCGACTATGAAGTCACCTACCCGTGTTCCCGTTTGGCTCCGTTTGGGAAACCGGGTTGATACTTCTATAGTCACCACCAGGACCGCAAGTCGCCGACCAATTAGGTCAGGACTGGGACCGAGAAGTTTACCAGTCATTCCTGCAATCACAAAAATAAAGACAAGACGATTACCTGACACTGTAGCCGGTCTACACCACGGGGAGCGTACCTTCCCTTGACATACTGATGTTTCTACTAAGACGTTCCATCCTGAGACATCATCGTCAAAGAAGAAGAGGGTATGGGTACNTTCTCAATTGACTCATGAATGGGGTAGGATAAAAATTTCAAAGTCATTTGAATTGAATTTGACAAATTATGAAGTGTAGAGCCTTAGGGGCAAATGTGTAATTTTGGAAATTTAGCCTTAATTAACATTTAGGCTTAATTCACAAGGAGGGAAAATGGGTAACCTCTAATCTTAATCAATTTATTTGATGTTTGAAACCCAAAGGGGTTGAGGGAAAATGGGTAACCTCTGATCTTAATCAATTTATTTGATGCTTGAAATACAAAGGGGGTAAGGGAAAAAGGTAACCTCTAATCTTAATCCATTTATTTGATGCTTGAAACATACGGGGTTAATTAGTAGAAACCAATTTCACTTTCCACATTAAAAAAAAAATAAGATTAATAAATTTTTGAATTATTAAAATTTGGAAGTTAATTAAAATTAAATGATCCTGGACTTAGGGGTATGACTTTTGAAGTAAAAAATTAATCAATTTAATGCCCCTATCTTGATTTTCAAATAAAATTCAAATCATGGATCATGACCACTTAAAGCTTAACCCTTTTCGAAACTAATTAAGACACTCACCTTGGTCTTATGGTCTTAGTGGTGACTTAGGCTAAATCAAAATTGACTAAAATAGGATTAGAGGAATAAACATAATTATATCAAACATCCTTGAAACACCACTAAGTTTAATTAGGATTAAGAATTTGGCTAAGTGCTCAAATTACACTTACTTGCCTCTTTAAGGGTCTTCACCCACATAATTTTCAAATTAAATGATAAATGATAATTATCTTATTCTCAGGGATAATTGAGACATCAGAGTTTGCTGAGTAATAAGAGTATTCACAGGATGAACCATTAGGCAACATAATAAGTTTAGATGGACTCGAGGCTTTTAACTAGTTGGTGAGGGAGAGGCATAAACCTGTTTCCCCCTCTTAACTTGTTGGATACCTCAGAGACCTATTACACTTAATATGCCTCACTCAATGAAATCATCCTTAATTAAACTTTTAAGAACTCACCAAGATATGACATAAGGTTAAGAAAATTACCAAAATTTTACCTTTCCTGCTCTTTATAAACTACCTTAAAATGCATTTTAAGTTTCAGGTGGTGGAACGAGAAGACTCGTCATGTATGCTTCTACAGTTTATAGTACCGTTTTTCTTCTGCCTTTTCCTTACATGTTTCGTGCTTGAATTTACCTACCTAAACTTGCATGTTAACCATAACCATAACCCAAAACAAAAATTAAAATCAACCAAGACAAAATTCACCGCCACAACATTCAAAATATAAAACAACTCAAAATTTAATCACAAACTCCACACAAAACCACAACCTCAACTAAATTAAGCATCTCTATCGGATGATCGAGAATCCCTCGGATGAGGTAACCTACGGTTGCTAACGAGGCTTCCCACAGTTTAAATGAAATTATGGAACTCATTAAGTTAAGTTCAGTAAGTTCATTTGGTCTAAGTGAATCCAATAGAAAATAGTAATGTCGGAACGAGGGAACCGTAGGATCCTAACTAGTGTCGCTCTAATCAACTTTCATATGCCCTCATAAAATTTAATGAACTTCAACCATATGTCCACCTGATTTGACATTATAACTTGACACGCTAGAATACTCAAACTCGTTGCGGCAAGGAGCTTGGAGCTAGCATGGTGGGCAGCACGACCATCTTCAACAGTGAAACCTGTATTCCCCAGCTAAACCAATCTTCCTTCCTTAGACTTAAATAACAAAGCCATAGGACTTCGAGGTTGCTTGCTTATGCAACATAAATCCTCACCTTATCTTTAGGCCTTTGCATAGCCCTGCTATACAATATAAGCCCTAACTTGTCTTAGGATTCCGAGGTTGTCGTTTGTCACGACCTAAATACTTACATCTTTCAGGCTATTCGTATGATTGTTTCACACAAATATAAGCTCTAATTAAATAAAATTGACAGGATGAAACACTTAAATACTTCTCCTCAAAACT
>JXCR01116308.1:0-12159 GCA_002079205.1 Phalaenopsis hybrid cultivar
GCAATGATCAATGGCTATGCCATGGCAGGCAAGATGGACCTCGCTCGTCAGCTGCTTGACGAGCAATCCTCATCGAATGAGAAGAACTCAGTCGTCTTCACCGTCATGATCGCCGGATATGCGAAGTCGGGCGATTTATTAGCTGCTCGACAAATATTCGAGGAACTCATCGACAGGGACGTGGCTTCATGGAATGCAATGATCACTGCTTACATTCATGCCGGACTTATGGAAGAAGCAGTAGGCCTGTTCCACATGATGCTCGATAATGGCAGTCGGTGTAATCCTCAGCCCAACCACACTACTATAGCCACCATCGCTTCCGCCTTCGCTCAATCCGGTTCGCCCAGCCAAGCGAACTTTTTCCAAGCCTATGTCGACCGCCGTGGGGCTGAGCTGCTCAACAGCCACACCATCGCCGCCTTAATCGACCTTCACTCAAAGTGCGGCGATCTAGACAAAGCTTACGATCTCTTCCGCAGATGGGGGCGAAAGGACTTGGTTTGCTACAGCGCAATGATCGCAGGGTTCGGGATTCATGGATGCGGCCAGAAAGCGATCAAGCTGTTCGAAGAGGTTCAGGAAGCTAACTCGAAGCTAGATGCAATATGCTTTGTGTCGCTTCTTGCAGCGTGCAGCCATTCCGGCATGGTGAAGGAGGGAAAAAGGTATTTTGAGCTCATGAGAACTAAGTACTGTATCACTCCAATGGCTGAACATTATATGTGTATTGTCGACTTGCTTGGGCGGGCTGGCCAGGTGGAAGAAGCTTATAGCTTGATCCATGGAGGAATGCTAATAGGAGTGGAGCCTAATGCCGGGGTATGGGGAGCTCTGTTGAGTGCTTGTAGGAGTTATTCTAATGTGGAGATTGGGGAGATAGCTGCAAGATGTTTGATGGAGATTGAGCCTGAAAATGCAGGGAATTATGTGTTGTTGTCTAATATATATGCGAAGGTTGGGAGATGGGGCGAGGTTGCGAGGGTGAGGGCAGTGATGAGGAGGAGAGAGATGAGGAAGGAGCCTGGTTGGAGCTTGGTGGAGATGGAGGTAGGTAGAAGAAGGAAGTTCATGACGGGGGAAGCTTATGATTTGGCATTAGAGTTGGTGTTGTTTGTTTTGAGTTGGCAGTTGAAGGAATATGGCTACCTTCTTAACATGGAGGAAATTGAAGAGTAAGGGCAGAGTTCATGTGTGGGGAGTGGACAAAGAAATTTCAAGCTCAAGAAAAGGTATGAATTATTTAATTTTTGATAAATGGTGCATTTACATACATACCACATAAGTCTTATGTATTTATCTGTATACCGCTCAAATCTTTAACATCACATAAAAGATACCACAAGGAGTATCTTTGTACATGTGAAATACACCTTTTCATGCTTATGTTTATGACAAGTGTGTATAAGTGTAAATATCAAATTTTGGGCATTAG
The DNA here is from genome assembly GCA_002079205.1 of Phalaenopsis hybrid cultivar. NCBI lineage: Eukaryota > Viridiplantae > Streptophyta > Magnoliopsida > Asparagales > Orchidaceae > Phalaenopsis > Phalaenopsis hybrid cultivar. The sequence continues at coordinate 1,436 of JXCR01116308.1, forward strand.
ATATGTAAATAAACAAGGATTGTGATGTATGCATGTAAAATTCCCTTGATAAATTTGTATGCATTGAGGAACTAGAAGTTATAAGAAGCTCAAAGGGTTTAAAGACTACTTTGGGTGTTAGATATTTTTCTTATATGATATTTATTTTTATAAAAATTAGTTTGTCTTTAGTTATTGTGCATTCATCCAATTTAAACCTGACAAAGAAATTCCTCTAGAAACTCTCTTTCCCTCTGTCGAAAGTTTGCCAATGGGTTTTTCTTGCACTAAACTAGACCTGACTCACCCTCTATCTTGTTCCCAATAACCTCTCCCTCTTCCATCAACTTCCCCTCTCTTCTCTCTTTTCATAAGTGCCATAAAGAAGTAAGAAATAAATTGATAATAACCATAATGCAAAGAAAGAACGCCAAGCCAAAGCAATAAGAAGAAGGTGACAAGAAGAAATAATTATCGGAAGAGAAGAAATGATCAAGGAGTTTCATCAAAAGAATCGTTTAAGATTTTTGACAATTTAAAAGATTTATTAGATTCTAATTATTAATTATTTTCTATCATTTATCTCTTCATAGTGCATCAACTTGATTCTTCATACTAAATCTCTCACTTTTTTCTAGACTTTGCTGTTGTACCATTACGAATTCTGAGGAGATCAAACGGTCCAGAAGAAAGAAAGTACAGCAAAGAAGGGTCCGTCGAAAAGAGACCATGATCCTCACTTATCCGATTGGATGCAGTCATTTGAGCTAAAGACAAATGTCATCCTAGCCAAGAGAAGGACAAAAAGAACGATTCAAATTCGGGCAAATTGAACTTGAATAAACATATCAACACCCAAAGTAATCATCATAAGAAATCCGGGCGAAGGTATCAACCTACCTCTCCACAGATCTAACTCGAGGAAAGAATCTAGTTCCTCGCCATCACCAGCCGTTCCGTGGATACCCCTGAGATTCCTCATCAGGGATCAAGAATTGATAACATAACAGAGTCTCACAATCATCCAAAGGACCTCTATCGCCAAAGAATGAGCTATCAATCGAGTTACGGTGATCCACCATCTGCTCGATGACCTAGTCTCGTTCTGCTGACAGGAAGTCCTCATCTAAGGATCAAGGGTTGAAAATTTGATTAGAGCAATAGATCAATAAAGCCTAACCGATCAAGCCAGTCTTGTCGACCGGAAGCAATTTGAATCTAGCTGATCGGCTGTGCCAACTCAATCAAGCCGACTGAACCAACATTATCGAGTCCAAGTCATGATTGCCCGATCGACCCAACCATTGTACAAGCGATCAATATACTTGCATATGTAAAATACCAAAAATATCATGCAACGACCTCATTAAAGTGGGGACAAAATGTCATATCATATATTGTACTCCCGTATCTATAAATAGGGAGATAATTTTATGAGATTAGACTAATAGACAAAATATTTTACTTTTCATTTCTCTTTCTGTCTCTCTATCGCTCTCATTTTTTATGCGCTCTCATTTTTTACGCTCTAACCTTTGGATGCGATTCACATATGAACCGGGATTCAACATATTAGAAAAAGCTTAATCTGTTTTTCTTCTAAACTTCACCGTAATTCATACTATATTAGGACTAAATGGTGTTTTATAAATCAAGCTAGATGCATAATTCTGATCCCTAGAATATAATTTATGCTCTATAATAAACCAAAATAATCTTCTGGAATGAGGTAAAATTTTTGAGATCATTATCTGAAGATGATAGCCAATTGCCTCCAAACCTTCAAATTTGCAGTAAATAAAATAAATTTAATTAGAAAAATCAAATAAACAGTCATGAATCTTTTCAAATTTTTTTTCTTTATATAGTAATTGCTATGAAAAATGCCCTAAGAATTATGTATTAGTTATATAATATTATATTGTTGGATTTTAATTTATCCGTTAGAAACATCTCCTAATCATAATATTTAGGAGAGAGAGAAAAGAGGAATGTTGGGTAGCCAGAGAATTAAGAGAATAGGAGCAAACTAGTATTTTTAAGTCTCTCATGTCGTATCCTTCATCCTTCTTATTCGGAACCATTGACCACACTTTATAGCTATGATCATATGAGGTTGCCCTATGCACAGAAATGTGAATACATAAATGCTGGTGGAGTTCTTTGAGTTTACAGGTGTATCTTTTTACATGTTAAAATATATATAAATAAAAATATGACTGAGAAATATTATGTCTTCATTCGTAGTTTTAATTAAAATTTTACTGTATTGTCGTGTTTTATAAGCCCACGGAATTATGAATTTTTATTTAAGTTTTAAGATTAATTTGCAGCCCCTCTGCAAATCGCCGGAGCTTTTCCCCTGCTGAAATCGGAAAACCCAACGAACTTGGAAATCTCTGAAGTTGAAAGAAGCGGGTGTGAGGTAACGAGCAAGGCGTCTTTAAATCGAATTCCTGAGAGCAGCGGAGGTAAGAGCTCGAAAACTCACGAAGCTATATCTTTCTCGTCGCTTCTTTGCTCGCTTCGTTCCTATATTTTCTCGCAAGTTTATTCTCTAAATCCTTTTGATTTGGAGATAGAGTGAATCAATGCCTTCCACCTGTTTGTTTAACTGCCGCAGTTTCAGTATTCCGTTATTTCATTAAAGAGCACTGGTTTTTGTTGAGCAAACCATATTGCACTGTTTTGGCAGTTAATTTGTCTATTGGAAAAATTGTTTCATCTGTAAAGCCAATAAAAAAAAGGGGCTATTTTATTTTATTTTTTTTGCAGAGCTTAAAGTGGGAGCTCAAGGCGTCGCTGAAGGAAATGGCAAGGATCTCAATTTAAACTTTGAATCTTAATTCCTTTCTCCTGCTTTAAATTTTTTCATGTTTTACCAGTTTAAGCTCCTAAAAATATAATTTTAACTAATTTTTTTTCCGTCTTTTAGTGCATGATAAAATTAGTAATTTTCAATTTGATCCCGATGTATTGTGTATGGCTAAAGAGTAAGATGAATGCAATATGGCCGGGATATGTTTTTAGTAGCATGTTTTCTGAGGGACTTGAAATAAAAAGAACTCTTCACTCAGTAAGACAGAAACATTTCTTCCTCTTTCATAAGCTATCTCCACCACTCCTCTAAAAACTATAGCTGAGGAATTATGACTGTACAACATAGATACCACTCTAAGTAAATCTTAGAAAAGTTACATCATAGTTCCATACTTTAGGGCTTAAGTTGACTTTCATGTCGATATATGCATCCTACAATTTTTTAATCCCAACACCATTGATGCATTGTGTTGGAGGTTTTGACCACACCAGTCCAAGCAAGATGATTAACTTGGAATTTGGAGTAAAGATGAAATTTGGAAGCATCTTTTGAGCCTAAGATGATTTAATAATGCATTTCTAGTTATTCACAAATATATTTTTTATGGTCAACCCCTTTCACAGATAAATGAAGCGATGTGATTGTTGTGCTATATTTTTAGTCTTTCCAAGCCGTCTATTATATATTTTTTCAAGTAATGGTGTGAAAATTACTAACCATTCGAAACCTATTTAATTATGCTCATCCATTTGATTAATTTCATTAGTTGGGATAAGACTGACGACGATAATGATNAAATTACTAACCATTTGAAACCTATTTAATTATGCTCATCCATTTGATTAATTTCATTAGTTGGGATAAGACTGACGACGATAATGATGATGGTGATGATTTGATTGATCTTTTTCTAGACTAGAAAGGTTGATGAGTTTTTTTTAATAAAATGACGTTTTTTCTTGAAATAAGAGAAAAATATATCATGAACATCTGGTATCTATAAGGTTGTTTAGTTGGATAATTATCTTAAGCTTTTGTAGGATGGAGNAATTTGATTGATCTTTTTCTAGAATAAAAAGGTTGATGAGTTTTTTTTTAATAAAATGACGTTTTTTCTTGAAATAAGAGAAATATATATCATGAACATCTGGTATCTATAAGGTTGTTTAGTTGGATAATTATCTTAAGCTTTTGTAGGATGGAGAGGGACGCTCAGGACATTTGAAAGTAGCCCCAAATGTGCGTAATGCGCTTAAACATGGAAATGCAGTTGTCGCATTGGAGTCAACAATAATTTCACATGGTAAGAATTTTTGGATACGATTAACCATATTTAGATACACAAAATGATTTTTTTAATAGAAAATTCAAAATAAAATGTATTTATTTTTTTAAATCACATGCAATTGTATATATTTTTGTTATTTCCCAAAAATTCGCTATAAACTTTGCATGTCATATCCTCAGAAATTAAGGGGCCATTTGGGAGCACTATTATTATTTTATTATTTTTTTGTTTATGTTTTGATATGAAATANATTTTTTTAAATCACATGCAATTGCATATATTTTTGTTATTTCCCAACAATTAGCTATAAACTTTGCATGCCATATCCTCAGAAATTAAGGGGCCATTTGGGAGCACTATTATTATTTTATTATTTTTTTATTTATGTTTTGATATGAAATAATATATATGGTGATAGTAATTATTTTTAAAAACACTCAAAATATCTAAAAATTATTTTAAGAATTTTAAAGTAAATTGATTTTTTTTTAAGATAAAAGCAAAATTTATGAACACAAAAACATATTTTTAAAAGCATATGCAAAAAAAAAAAAAACACGAAAGAATGCAAAAAACCTAAAGTAGTTATTATTTCTCAATTCTTAACTTGTTAGTATTTTATCTTTTTATTTATATATATATTTTTTCAGGCATGCCATATCCGCAAAATCTTGAGACTGCTAAAGAAGTTGAGGCTATTGTGAGGCAAAATGGGGCTATTCCTGCTACCATTGCAATACTTGATGGTGTTCCGTGTATTGGTATGTTTATAGCCTATAGTGGCACATGTTTGCTCATTGACATACTGAAGAATAAGCATTTTTTTAAACAAAAAATAATAGTTATTCTTGTCTAGTTGATTCGAGTTTGATTTGATATCGAATGCTTTGTTGCTATATTTAATTGATATTGGGGTAAAGATGCTCAATATATCGTTCTTAAATTTGAAGTGATAAATGCTTAGAACTATACCATTCTTTGATGAAATTTAATGCACTAAAATCATTCCATATCTATATTATGTATTATTATCATGTCTATGCACTTCAAGGAATGTTTAGTGATGCATGAAGTCTTAGGGTCCATAACTTTCTTATTCATATCTATAATGAGATTTGCAAAATCATGCACACTTGTTAATTTCATTGTTCACAAACCATTAAGTTATAGAAATATTCATTTCCTTAGATGTAAAAATGAAGATAAGAAAAATTGCCACGTATGATAATTTAATAATCATTTTTGAGAGATATGTCATACAAATTCAGAAGAAATTAAATCATATACTCAATTGAAAAATTGCTTGAAATTGAGATTAATATCATACCAAATTTGATTAGACTAAGAGTCTATTTGGGACAGTTTATTTGGTGCGGTGGCGTTTTGAAAACACACCTAGACTGTTTGGGTAAACTGCATTTTGACAACTTATGCATTTTGAAAACGCTAAAAGTGACATTTTCACACCGTAGCTTATCAGCAGATTATTTTTAATCAGCTTATCAACAGATTATTCAATAAGTTGCAGCTGCCCCGAACAAACCATAAGTTATGTAATCAAATCAATTACTAGAAATTAAAAAATACATGTAAGTAAGATATGAGGTCACCAAATGAAAGAGACATTACACAAGCAGCTTATTTCCTCAGAATTTTAGAAGGCTTAGAAAGATTCTCATCCAATAAGAGAATTGCTGAATCAAAATAGAAATATTTTTTACTTCCTCTAAACCCCCTCATGTAATGTCTAGATTTCCCATTCTTACATTTAAGCTTCTCGTAAAGTAAAGTTGTTTGGACAATTACTTGAAATCATGATCATACCGTTCCGTGATAGTTACAAGTCATAGAGTTATAATTTATGTCAACCAAGAATTTTGGTGATAAAAAAGGAGGCATTTAATTTAATTACAACATCAAAGTAAAGCACAATATTCTCAGATCATTAATTCAAACAAGAAAATGAAATCTACTTGCTACCCTTGTTTTGAAATAACAAAATATGCATATTATTCATCAAAGCAATTGAAAAAATAAGAGTTCAGGAATGAAAAATCAGATGAAAAATATTATAGAAATGCTACATCAGACTTCCTTTATCTTCCAAGAGTTTTGTTGAATTACACGAGCAAATTACACTCAAATTTCTCACACACTGCCCTCAAAAATATCTTTCCACACTCATACAAGTACAGAAACTCTTTTTCACATGGGGCATCCCAATTGCTTCGACATCTTTGAATTTATCCTTCCTGGCTCAAAATGAGACAAATTGAACTATCAAAACCATCAATCCACGTGACTGGACGCTTAGGCACTCCATGTGGTGCTTGGGTGTTGAACTCTGGCGCCTAGGCGCCATAACCTATAGCTAGAAACCTGGTTCTTTGGTTTTAGGCTTCCGAGTTGGTGCCTTGGTACCAGTTCAGCTTATAGACACTCCAATTTAGCTTATTTGCTCCTCAAGTTGCCTAATCAACTGTACACTGCATATATAACCACAAATATCATATAAAAAAACAGAAAAAAGACAAATAATATAAAAACAACATAGAAAGATTATGCACATCTGATACACATATTAGCCTTCCCCATCCCAACCTCATATCTCACTCAGCCGTAGCCACCTCACCGCAGCCTTCCCACCACCTTCGACTCCATCGCTATTTGGTGTTGGTGTTGTGCGCCTTTTTGTAATTTCCCATTTTGGTGCGTGTTTGTTCTAATCCTCTATTTACTTTTTCAGTAATAAAAGTTACATTTCCCTTATTGTTTGGTTAACTCTGATATCATAAACACCAATTTTTACATACTTACCACGTTACGCATGAAAAAGTTGTATTTCTCTTTTTAAAAGTTATGGTAATGAAAGATTTGGGTGGTTTACATGTAAAAATCAAAGTTTAGTTGTTACCAATGTAAATACATAAGAATTGGGTGATATGTTTGTAAATGCCCCTTTATTGTTACGTTAATATAAGCCATGCAATAAGTGTTTGTACCTAAATTTTTGTTTGAATCTTTAAAAGGCCTGAATGAAGAGCAACTAGAAAGGCTCGCGAAACTTGGATCCAGAGCTCGAAAAACAGCTCGCAGAGATATTCCTTATGTCGTGAGTAGTACTTAAAGACCACCATTCTTTAATAATGTTCTTTTCAGATAAATGTAATGTGATCATATGTTATGCAAGCTTTATAGATATTGCAACCTAAACCTTTTCTGGTTGTTTCTTCCAGAGCCTGACAAAATCTTTTTTGTTTTATTTTCCTGCTAATATAGAATGAGCATAAAACTTTGGAAGATTTATATGTGTACCACTTAATTCTATGCATTTATATGTCTAACATCTAAAATTCAATTTCTACATATATGTCACCTTACCTATGCATGAGAAGGTGTATGTCACTTTTTAAAAGTTATGATAGTGCTATTTTTGTTGTGATGTGAAAGATTTGAGTGGTGATATAAACAGTAAAGTTTTGGTGTTAGATATGTAAATACGTTTGAATTCGGTGTTTTGTATTGTAATGGCCTAAAATGTTTTGGTGTTGCCTAAAGTCACACTTTCACCATTTGCTCTTGTTTGTGTTAGTTTTTTCACTTTTTGCATGCATCCATCAATGGATTTGTAGCGGAAAGTGAGGTTTGAGGAACTGAATTTCTTACATCCATCATATTGATTCTGCAGATTTCAGCTCATGAAAATGGTGCAACAACTGTTTCAGCCACAATGTTTTTTGCTTCTAAGGTACATCTTCTTCTTCTTGTTCAAATTTTTATTTCATAACTTTATGATCATCATGAAGCTTTATTTTGACATTTAATTGCTGAGTGAAATGTTAAAATAGTCCCCTGACTATTTACATGGGGTTATTTTAGTGTCAGAGTCTATAAAAGTGCTAAATTAGTTCTTAGACCTTTTTAGTATGAGCTGAAATAGTCATTAAGGAGGACTATTTTAGTCCCTTCCCCCTTCTCTTAAAAGAGTTTGGGGACTAACTTGATACTTTTATAGACTCCGGGCCTAAAATGAACTCCTATAAAAAATGAACATTTTAACATTCTTGTCTTTAATCTCTAAGTACAATATTTGACTGTACAAGTGCATTCTAGTCACACATTATGTAGAATAACTCTAAAGACCCCCCAAATTATCATTTATTAAACTAATAATCACTAATATTAGAGTTTTCAATTAATTTAAAATACTATGGATAATTTGAAACTTTATTGTGTTGTCAATAAGGAATTTATTTAGAGTTTGTTTCTGGCTAAAAATTATCAGTTATTATTTTATTTATTTATTCAAAATATATTTTGAGTGAAGAGCCAAAATAGTCCCCTAACTGTTTACCTGGGATCATTTTTCTCCCGGTCTATAAAAGTTCTGGTTCAATTCTCTGATTCTCTTAATATATTCAGCCCTAATTTAAAGAGTTTCGGGATTAATTTGACACTTTTATAAATTGTGGGATTAAAATGGCCCCCATGTAAACTATCAAGAGACTATTTTGTCATTTAATGTTTTTTATAGAAAATAATTTTAAAAAATGGGGGTAGGAATTGAACCGTTGGTTGGTTCAATTGAGCAAACCCAAAGCTGGACGGTTTCATACTTTCAAGGAGAGTGAGCGATTGAGGAGTGTAAGAGGCGAGCGACAATTTGGCCTTGTGCTCAAGCATGTGTGAGGGTTGTCTCCACATAGTGCACAACCATATTCTCCTCATGTACATCAATGCTTCCTTGGAATTTTCAATTGCATTTGAAGATAACCGAGAAAGCATTGACCTAGAGCTCGGGCCGGAGGAAGCATTATGACTTGTGCACTCATGGTGTCAATTAAGGGGTATTTGCATACGCACCACACAATTTTTATATACTTACATATCTAACACCTAAATGTTTATATTCATATGCATATCACTCAATCTTTAACAGAACATAAAAAAATACCACTATTACTAATTTTTTTAAAAGTGAATACACCTTTTCATGTATAGGTTTATAATACCATAGTGTTAGAAATTTAAATACCAAGCTTTAGATGTTTGATATGTAAATACATAAGAATTGTGTGGTATGTATATAAATTTCCTTTTAATTAATTACAAATCTGTGTAGAATCAGCAATGAGGAAAAGGCGCTGGAGGCTAACTTTTCTTATTGAAGCTTTTGATCACGCTGCATTGGGCCATTGCGAAGATGTTGAATGTGAACTGTGAAAATTAACAGGAATATGTGATGCCAATAGCAAATTTTTATGCTTAGCTCTGTTTTCTTGTCTCCCCCCAAATATTTGCTCTTATTTATGCTTTAAAAGAATATTTCAATAACTGCAGGCCGGCATACCACTTTTTGTCACTGGAGGCATTGGTGGAGTGCACAGGCATGGTGAACAAAGTAAGGTTGCCTGAAATTTAAATTCTTGGGGCATTTACATGCATACCAGCCAATTCTTATGTATTTACATATTTAACACCTAAACTTTACTTTTAAAGTTTATACTATTCAATTCTTCAAAATCACATAGAAATACTTTATTTTAACGTTTAAAAAAGTGAATACACCTTCATGCATAGGTAAGGTGACATATGAAAAAATTGAAGCGTGTTAGATATGTAAATACATTAGAATTTAGTTGTATGAATGTAAATCTTTTTAACTTCTAATATCTTAGATTTCTTGCAATATGAAGATGGTTGGTGCCTTTTTTTCTAAAATACGAGATGTTGCTTTTTCTTGTTTGAAGGTGTAAAGATAGACTTGTTCTTGTTTTGTACATTCATATTGTAGCGGTGGTGAATCAACAGAAGTTTTACACTGCTATTTTGAGGATTAAATTTTTTTTAGAAGTCATTGTTCATAGAAAATTTTGTTGGTTGAAGTTGTATCATATATATATATATATATTTTGAAACATTTACCACCTTATTCCTCTGTATTTTATATCGAACACCTAAACTTTACTTTTTAAAATTTATACCACCCAAATCNGTTTATACTATTCAATTCTTCAAAATCACATAGAAATACTTTATTTTAACGTTTAAAAAGTGAATACACCTTCATGCATAGGTAAGGTGACATAAGAAAAAATTGAAGCGTGTTAGATATGTAAATACATTAGATATTAGTTGTATGTATGTAAATCTTTTTAACTTCTAATATCTTAGATTTCCTGCAATATGAAGATGGTTGGTGCCTTTTTTTCTAAAATTCGAGATGTTGCTTTTTCTTGTTTGAAGGCTTGTTTTGTACATTCATATTGTAGCGGTGGTGAATCAGCAGAAATTTCACACTGCTATTTTGAGGATTAAATTTTTTTTAGAAGTCATTGTTCATAGAAAATTTTGTTGGTTGAAGTTGTATCATATATATATATATATATTGAAACATTTACATACGTACCACCTTATTCCTCTGTATTTTATATCGAACACCTAAACTTTACTTTTTAAAATTTATACCACCCAAATCTTTTATATCATATAAAAAATGCCACTATACACCTTTTCATGCATAGAAAAGATTGTATATATGTAAACATTGAAGTTCAGACGTAAATACGTAGGCATTGAGTGGTATATATGTAAATCTTTCCTGTTTTTTTACTTGTCCAAAGAAGATTCAATGTG
>JXCR01116313.1:16313-38046 GCA_002079205.1 Phalaenopsis hybrid cultivar
GTAATATATTTAACTAAATATAAAAATAAGTTGCAATTCAAGTAAAAATTTTCTAATAATCTTAATTTGTCTGTTACTCTAATTGTGATTTCTATTTACTCACTCACTCACACACTCCCCGGCAACAGCACCAAAAACTTGACCGACGAGTTTATATATAATTAAAAATATAAGTTAAATATGGTCATAATAAATATTCAATAATTTTAAAGTCACACTTATCAACGCAAGTACACGTATCACTCAAGTAATATTGGGCACTAATGGAGTACTAGATATCGATTCTGCAGGGAGTGGTTTAGAATTGTGAACTAAGATTTTAGAAAAACAATACTTTAATCGCAACAACGAAGTTCAATTTGCTTATCTATCACTAATAGGTAATTGAAATAAATATGTAAATATGATAACTATTAAATAACTATTGATACTATTGATACTAATGATACTAATGAAACTGATGAGGGTTTAAATGTGATATTCAATATATAAGAAAGCATCCTTCTCCTTGTCAAGCAATTATAGTGAATGAATAAAGTGAATTAGTTCAAACTATATTGTGCCAAATAGGAGCATACCTATTCTTCACCCGTTGGTCCAGGCATAAAGAATATTGACTAATCCTACACTTGTTTACTGAATTTGCGGCTAGGCTGGGAGGATGCCGGCTCTTACTTCGGAGCTCCCATGTTCCCTTCGCCTGAGGGCTAACATCTACACTTCAACACCCAAACTATAGGACCGAATTGGGGATTTTAGTCTGTCACTCTANTTCACCGTTAACTTCTTAAGAATTTCTAAAAATTTGGAAAATTATTTATTCTATTTGTGTTGCTTCAATATTTGAAGAAACGGTGGTGGAGGTTTCTCAACAGTAATTTTCATTGGTTTAAGTGGATATTCTAAATCTGGGTATTCATGATCCTTTTCTTTCTTTGCGAAACGGTGGTGGAGGTTTTTCCACAGTAATTTTTATTGGTGTAAATGGATACTCTAAATCTCGGTATTCATGATCCTTTTCTTTTTCGGTATCCACTTTCCCTTTTTCAGTTTCTGTTTCTTTTTGTACTCTTATATGCAAGTCTTTTCCACTTTATAATTGTAACGCTTTGATTTGTTCTTTTCCTTGATCTTTAAGATTTGGTTCCATAGTACTTGGAAAAGTTCCTAATGTTCGGTTACTAAGCGCAGTAGCGATATGTCCCAATTGGTTTTCAATATTCTTAATAGTAGTTCCTTGATTTTGTAATTGATTTCCTTGAATTTGTAATTGATTTCCTTGATTCTGTAATTATTGACCCATGTTTAATATCAGCTCTTCCATAAACAACTTGTTTTCCTTAATTTGAGTGTTATTATTAAATCGTGAAGGATAATAAGGTCTATAGTTAACATTTCCTTGGTTGGACGAATTTCCTAATGGGTTGACAGGGTTGTTTGCCCATTGTTGATTTGTAGAAGAATTGTTATTCCAATATAAATTTGGATGATTCTTCCAACCTGGGTTATAATAGTTCGAATAAGGGTTGTTGGGTCTATTATTAATAGCATTTAAGGTTTCATATGAAGATTGAACATCCACAAATTGCCCAGATGAATTTTCTTCCATCATAGGAGGTGTTGAAGAATAATTCATATGAAATTTGAACATCGACAAATTGCCCAGATGAATTCTCTTCCATCATAGAAGCTGTTGGAGAATAATTCATTCCATAATGATCTAATTTCTTTGATATTACAACAATCTACGAAGCTAACATAGATATTGCATCAGAATCATGGATACTAGCTACTCTTTAAGGATTTACCCATTCATAGGGCCATTGAAATTTGTTGGTAGCCATCTCTTCTATTAATGAATAAGCCTCATCAAATGGTTTTGACATTAACAAACCACCAGCCACAACATCTATAATCGATTTAAGAGATCCCAGTAATCTATTATGAAAAGTTTGAATTATCAACCAATCTGGTAAAGAATGATGAGGGCATTTCTTAAGAAGATCTTTAAATCTCTCCCAAGCTTCATATATTGACTCTCCATCAATCTGACAGAACGATGTTTTGTCATTTCTAAGTTTACCAATTTTAGATGGAGGGAAATATTTGGATAGAAATTTCTGTGAAAGTTCTCCCCAAGTTCTAGTAGTTTTGGATGGAGGGAAATATTTAGATAGAAATTTCTGTGAAAGTTCTCCTCAAGTTCTAATAGATCCAGGTGCTAACGAGTTTAACCACATCTTAGACTTATCCCTCAGTGAAAAAGGAAAAAGTCTAACATGTGCTAACAAATTTAACCACATCTTAGTCTTATCCCTAAGTGAAAAAGGAAAAAGTCTAACTTTGCTAACAAATTTAACCACATCTTAGCCTTATCCCTCAGTGAAAAAGGAAAAAGTCTAAGACTACTAACAAATTTAACCACATCTTAGCCTTATCCCTCAGTGAAAAAGGAAAAAGCATAAGTCTAAGAAAATATTTGGATAGAAATTTCTGTGAAAGTTCTCCCCAAGTTCTAATAGATTCTGGTGCTAAAAGCACATCTTAGCTTTATCCCTCAGTGAAAAAGGAGAAAGTCTAAGTCTAACAACATCGTTTGAGACTCTGTCATATTTAAAAGTAGCACACAGTTCTAAAAAACTAGCAAGGTGTGATTCGGATCTTCATTTGGTGTACCTCCGAATTGATTGTTTTGTACCATTTGGATAATAGCAGGAGATCTTCATTTGGTGTACCTCCAAATTGATTGTTTTGTACTATTTGGATAATAGCAAGTTTACTATCATATTTAAAAGTAGCACATAGTTCTAAAAAACTAGCGAGGTGTAAGTTAGGATCTTCCTGGTGTACCTCCAAATTGATTGTTTTGTACCATTTGGATAATAACAGGTTTAAGCTCAAATGTAGCACCTACATCAGGATTTTGGATAGATAAGTGAATCTCATCTGCTGTAGAATTTGCATAATCTCTTAGGGGCATCAGGATTTTGGATAGATAAGTGAATTTCATCTGTTGTAGGATTTGCATAATCTCGTATGGGTCTTCCGAATTGATTGTTTTGTACCATTTGGATAATAGCAGGTTTAAACTCAAATGAATTAGCAGCTACAAAATTTAGATAGAATAAGTGAATTTCAGATAATAGCAAGTTTAAGCTCAAATGAATTAGCAGCTACATCAGGATTTTGGATAGATAAGTGAATTTCATCTACTGTAGGATTTGCATAATCTCATAGAGGTCTAGGTTGGTGTTCATTCTCTATTCCTTGATTGTTCATCTTGTTTTCCATTGTATCAGAATTTCTAGGTTCTCTTCTTAATCTTTTAATCTTTTTAACAGTGTGTTTTAATTCCGAATCGTAGGGTATATGATTTTCAGATCCAAATTTATGCATAGAATTTGAAATCAGTACACAGTAATATATTTAACTAAATATAAAAATAAGTTGCAATTCAAGTAAAAATTTTCNGCCCCTCCTCCAGCCCTTTCTAATTTTCGGCCAAAATAGTCTTTTAAAGTTGTGGATGAGCTTTCCTAAGAGTTGTCTAAGTATCCCTTCAAAATTTGGCCTTATCCAAAGCTTGAGTAGGCATAACCACTGAGCACATCGTCGGCAGCCTCGAGGGTGTCTTCGGCAGACTTCTGGAGAATTTTATCCTGTAGTCTTGGAAAAAACTCGTCATTGACGGGGTCAAGGGCGTCATCGGCGCCCTAGTTCAAATCTCCACATTTTGGTCCTTTTTCGCTCCAAATTCACTCCTTTTTGCATATTTTTGCTCCATTGACCCTAATTCATCATTCTTGCAATAAAACATCAAAAATACATTTTTTTAAAGTGCAATATCATTAAAAACAGTATAAAATAAGTATGAAANCTTTTCGCTCCAATGGCCCTAATTCATCATTCCTACAGCAAAAGATCAAAAATACATTTCTTTAAAGTGCAATATCATTAAAAATAATATAAAATAGGTATGAAAATCTCAACATATTAGACAAAACATCAAAAATACTATTCTTTAAAGTGCAATATCATCAAAAATAGTGTAAAATAGGTATGAAAATCTCAACATATTTTTTTGGTCAAACCTAAAATAATTTTCTTAAGGACATAAGTTTTATTTTGATTGAGTTATTAACCTTTATTTAAAGTGCAATATCATTAAAAACAGTATAAAATAGGTATGAAAATCTCAACATATTTTCCTCTGGTAAGTGCACTTTAAATGATTTATTTTAAGATTGAATTATCGTAATCCTTTGAAGGCAGTTCTCAAATCGTACACATGGTCTTCCTATTGTCTGCTATTAAGGACTAAATCATCTACATAACATGCAACCTGATGGTGAATGTGTTCATCAAAAGTACATGTCATAGATCGTTGGAATGTAGCACCAGCATTCTTCTGTCCAAATGACATTAATTTATAACAGTATATTCCAATGGGTGTTCTAAAAGCTATATTTAATTCATCTTACGGAGACAATCAGATTTGATTGTATCCCGATGATCTATCTATAAAAGAAAATTTTTCTTGTTTGGAGGCAATGTATTCCATTAGTTTCTGGAACTGGTTGAGGAAATTTGTCTTTTGGGCAAACTTTGGTTAGTTCGCTGAAATCTACACAGATCTGAATCTAACCAATTTTCTTTTGTACCAGCACTACATTAGCAAGCCATGTTGGGTATTTTTCATCTCTAATAAAAGCCGACGTCGATCAATTTCTTAACTTCGACAATGACTTGTTGTTCGATTTCAACTTGCATTCTTCTTGTAGCTTATTTAACAGGGATTGTAGTTTGATTTATTCCAAGTTTGTTAATTACAACTTCTAGAGCATTTTGTCATGATTCCAAGCAAATCAGCTTTTGTATTTTTTAAACAATTGATTTATTCTTTTTTTTTATGTCATTAAGGAAGGAACTAATAAAATTTAGACTGGTATTTTTATTAGTCCCTATGTTTATTTTCTTCAGTTTGTCCACTATCAATTTAATTTCTTCTTAAAATTTTTATGGTGCATCTTCAATTGGGGGATCAGATGTTTGCTCAGAATCAAATTTTTCAGTGACAAACAGACAAAATTCTGAGTCTTCTAAAGTTTCTAGTGTATCGAATCCATTACCTTCTTTTGAGTTAGGATTTTATTTTATATTATTCCACAATTGTTCAAAAAGATAAGATTGATCTAATGAACATTGTTTAGGCAGTCAATTATTTTGAACAAGCTTCTAGATATATGAAGAATAAAGTTCAACAAGTAATTGCATTAATTATAAAAGATTTTCACCTTCTAGTTTTATGTGTGTCTTAGAACTAGAAGATGCAGAACCAAGTTGAAACTTTATAGCCATCTTGTCTTTATCATGAATCTCTTCGACCACAAAACTTTTAAATTTAGATGAAGAAATTGGAGTTAGGGTCATAATGTGTACATAGTGATTAATTTGTTCATACATGAACTCAAATTGTTTTTCTTGTATTTGTCTTCACTAATTTTTTGAATTGTGGTTCTATCTAAATAACAAACATTGTCTTTTTTTTCCTTTTCTTCTTCAGTAGTGGAGTCCAAGCAAATATTGAATTTCAGATTTTTACTTTTTTTTTTATTCAATTGGTTCTTTCCTCTCTCATCCTCTTCTTTGGCCTTATCTTTGATTGCGAGTTTGATGAGAGTTCTTACCTTTTTGCATGTGTTAGACTAAATTAATTATCTATTTTCTTGTTTTTATCCTTTTCTTCTACATTTATTATGACAACCTTGGAGAATATCATTTTCTTCATCGGAGCATAATATGCTTCATCTTCATGTATACCAATTTCATGAACTAAAAATGGTTGTATGTCCCTTGTAATGCAACATTTTGTCCTCTCTATAGGTATTTGATGCATTGATGTAAAGATGATGGGACAATATTGTATTCATGGAGCCACGGTCGACCAAGTGATGCATTAAAATATGTTTTAAAGTATATGGCATGGAATCTTGTAGCTGTCACAAAATCATCTATCTTCAAGAGCGATAAATTTGATCCCACCACTCGTTCTTCTTGTTGGTTGAAACCTCATATCATCGTCTTGTCTCTTTTCAATCTACAAGAATCAATGTCCAAGTATGCAAGGGTCCTCAAATTCATGATGTTAATTAAGGCACCAGGGTCAATGAGCATCCTTAGAAGTGTAGTGTCGTTAATAGTTGTTGTGATGTACAATGGACAATTACATTCAGTTCTACCAAGCAACAAGATTGAAATAAGTTTGATTATTTTCAGAGGTGGTATCAAAAAAAGAAAAAATGTAAGTGGAAGCTAGAGTAAAAAGGAAGTCATACAACATTAGCAACTTGAGGGATTTCCTCCCTTCTAACGAGACATTGACTTGTTGCTTGGTACAACTGAACATAATCGTCCACTGTATACAAATCACTCTAAGATGACCTTTGTAGATGTACAAATCACTCAAGCTTCAACATCAACAACAAAATCTTCCATAAAAGAAAATTAAAGAAAAAAGAAAGAACTAAAGAGGATTAAAGGTCTTCAAAAAATAGGGGCTATCATTTCCTTTAAATCTCAACTACGTAATGTTTCTCTAATTCTTTAATAGTGAAACCTTTAAGCATGAATGCTATCATTCTGTGAATATTCTTTAATTAAATATCAATTGCATAATGTTCTTGGATTTGTGCTTTACATTTCATGCTGAGATTTTTCTAGCGCAAAATGTAATCCACAAGAGTTTCTCTTGGTTTTTTCTTTTCCACAACCATATCTTTGAAAATTATTTGTTGTTTTGCTCTGGTGAATTGCCAAATAAAGAGATTTTCAAGTTTAGAAAAAGTTTTAACTGACCCATTGGGAAGCTCTGCATACCAATCAAAAGAAACCTCTGTAAGGCTTTTAATGAAGTAAAGGATTAAGATAGCATTGCTTTCCCCCTTATTGCAACAACTTTCCTACAGTGTGTAAGGTGCTGATATGGGTTATCGGTCCTATCAAACATTTTGAAAAGAGGTGGTACAAAACCTTTAGAGTACTGGAAAGAATCAAATTCCTCAGGATAAGGTCTACCCTTTGGAATTAATGATCATGCCTTTACCTTGGCAATTGTCTCTCTTAACTTGTATTCTATTAGTTGTGTTATTTCCTTCTCTTGAATTCCACTTTGAGCAAAATCCTTTCTCTTTGGAGTACTTTCTTCAATTTCTGTCAGCTCTCTTTCAAGAATATGTACTACTTCAGGTCAAACAATTTCAACAGTAGGTGTCAGATTTTCTTATGGTGGACTTTGTAGAGTTGATAATGCACTCATCATTTCATTAACTTTGGCTTTGAGATGGGAAATCTATTTGTTTCACTGTTGCATAGCTTTTTCTAATTCTCCTGCTATATATTCTTCAATTGTTAACGGTACCTCTCGTTCTTATCAGATAGCTCATGTCTCTACCATGTTTACTTCTAAGAACATCTCATTCAGATCATTGGAAGAATTTCCTTTTCTTTCCATTGATAATTGCTTGGGATCAGCTCTTAATTTCTTTAATCTTTCTTTGATTGAGCTCACAGGGTACCTTTTATAACTCTTTTCTTGATGATTATTTATGAAGGTAGTATTTTGTATACCCACAACATTGGAGACTTGTTTCGACGGTTTACATTTCCATACATTATTTTAAAGTATGGGATGAGGTACTTGTGGAAGCGTGTCATCATGTTGTGGGTAAGGATGATCTTTAACCCGTAACATTTGCACAAGACATTTCATTTTAGCAGACATCTTTCCTGGCTTCATGATTAATTTGCTATCTTTTGGCAAAGAGTTTGGATGTTGTTTTCTCTTTGATATTGTTGAGTGGACTACCCTTGGTTCTAGAGGAAGTTTAGTTGATATTCAAATTGTTGCAGATTGTTGGCTCTTCAAAGGAGGTTTCATATAGAAATAGGTAAAATTATTTTTTTTTCAAGTGAATTCCTCTTGTGTAAGAATCCTTCTTCTCATTGTTGTAGATACCGAACATCCCATTCTACTCAAAAGCTGGGAAATTGGGCATTTCTCTTTTCTTGCCAGCCTTTTGAAAACAGAATGTATCACTTGAATTGACGTATTCCTTTATCTATTTGGAGGAGAAGACATAGGAGTGATGGAAGGAAGGCGCTAAAGGTCGCTTTCTTCCTCATCAGTAGATGTTGGAAAGAACTTATTTTTGTTTAAGAAAGCACCCCCAAAGATACTTTCCTCGAGCTTAGAAATTTCCACCTTGTTAATGGTTTTCATTTAATTTCTTTTTTTTTCCCTCATGTCTGAACGGTTTCTATTCCTTCATTGAGTACGTGTCAACTGCCCGGGCTTGGAATTGGATCCAACTTCACATACAGACGGTGATGGAATGTCATCCTCCTGATCGACAAAGATCTTCATTCTTTTCGATCTATTTCTTCCTTTTTTTAGAAGTTGCTTCAGAGAAGGTTGCCTTAAGAGGAGGAAAGTCTCATCGCAATTAAATTTGAATTCTTTAAAAGGCTTAGTGACTTCCAAAGTGACTATCATTGTTAAGGTATGTGATGAACCATGAAGTACTAGTTCAACTTCATCAAATCTGGACCCAAATTTGATTAGTAAACTTTGATAACGAGCAACCCGACTAGGTGGTGGGTCAAAATCTTGGGAGTAGGAAAAGATTAGCTTCGTTGAATCCATTATAGTGGTTCTGGAAATCAAATTTTTTTAGACTCATTTTGTAAACTAGGAATATGTTATTTTTGTGTCATTTTGCATTTTTATTATTGAAATGTAAGATTTAAATTTTTCTTGTCACGCATCAGCCTTAAAATTGAAGAGTTAATTTCTGACAAGATAAAATAAATTACTTTGATGGACGTGATAATCAATTATTTTAAAAGATGGAGAATCTTAAGATAAAGAACAAATGAATTAGTCAAAGATGGGGCGAGAGTTTTAATTCCCTGACAGAGTCTCCACTCTCTTGCGTCGTTAGAACGTGTCACCATTGTCCCCAATTTTTGTTGTTTGTGTTATTGGTTGATGTTGTTGTAAAAAGAAGTCACCACCCTGTTTATCTATTATATTGCCCTATTCTTCAAATGACTTGTTCTCTTTAGATCACATGAATGACCTTAAGATGTTAACTAACTTGGAGAAAGAGAATAAACGTAGATGAAAATAAAAAAACAAACGAAAAAGACAGTGATTTTGTTTATAGAGAATTAAGAAATGTCTGAATTATGAGATTGTCTTGCAAAGAAAACCACATGAAAGTTTCATAACCAGAGATTTAAGTATAATATCTATTTTCAATTCTTCAATACTCTTATAAGAGCAAGCTGCTATATTTAATTACATTTTAAATAGTAAAAACAACTCAAGAAAACTTTTGATTAAGGCTAACATTTTTTCTTAGAGAAATTTTAAGTGTCAAAGTCAAGGAAAGAAACATCAATGTTTGAACCTAGGGTAAGAGGTTTCTAAGAATTTGATTCTACCCTAAAGGTTTTTTGTCATTTTGTTTTGTTGTTTTGTTGTTTTATTTTGTTGTTGTTGTTTGGTTTTCTTGAGGTTCACCTTTTCTGCTTCAGAATGTCATCCCTACAAAATAGAGTTTGCACACTCTAATAACATGCAAAGTAAATCTAAAGAGTAACTTGTCTCATATATTTAGCAAAAGTGTATGAAATCATGTTTTAATTTTCAATTTAGTTGGTTGAATAATTTTAAACAAACCAGTCAAGATGAGTATGGTTCTTTCATCCCAGGGCCATAAAGGTATTCTGATATACTTAGTCAGAATAGTGCTTAAACCAGGATTGAAAGATTCTTGTCAGCAACCACCAATTGTGTTGTCCAAGAGATCTTCGTAGATTTGAAAATAAAGGTTCAAGTTGCATTCGGTGATCTTTATTTATTAGGGTTGAATTAAAGTTTTAATATCTTATTCAAATTTTAAGGGTTCAAAAATTTTAGGTTGTTTAAGATTTATTAACTGATTGAACTTTGTCATTTTGTCGTTTATTTTTGTTTAAGATGTCATGATCAAGATCCAATGGTCCTGTCATCCTGGGTCATTATGTTTGCAGTTTGATTAGTCATTAATGGCTAGAAGATATTATGTTAGCAACTATGGGTTACCTCCTCTCAAATATCTTTTCAAATATAGTTGCATTTTCAAGTTCAAGTTTAAGTTTTCATGTGTTTTAAAATAGATTCTATATGATTTGTATTTTGTTGTGAATTTCATTTTATTAATGTTGTTTGAATTTAGATATGAAATTTAATCATCATTTTTAGTTCATCATGTCATTTATTTTAGGTCTGATGTCGGTTAGACCTAAGGAAATTTGATTAAAGTCTAATAAATTAGACTTAAGATTTAGGTTCAATGTGGGCAGAACCTAAAAGAGATTTAATTTTTAGTTTGATATTTGTTAAGTTTTAAGTTTTAAATTCAATGTGGATAGAACCTAAGGTTGTGGAGTGACATAGGTTCAATTTATGTAAAAGCTAAAATTTAATGTCATGTAGGTTCAATTTGGAGGAAGCCAAAGGTTTAGGAAGATTTAGGTCAAATTTTGGTAGGACCTCATGTTTAGTATTATTTAGGTTCAATATTGGTAGAACCTAAAGTTTAAGTTGATTTGGGTTCAATTTAGGTGTGGTGTTACTTAGATTCAATTTAGATAGAATCTAGGTTTAGTGATGGTTTAGGTTTGATTTAGGCAGGACCCATAGTTTCATATTACATAGATTCAATTTAGGTAGAATCTAAAGTTTGACATAGTTTAAGTCCAATTTAGTTAGGAACTATGGTTTGGTGTTACTTATATTCAATTTAGGTAGAATCTAAGGTTGAGGATAGCCTAGGTCCAATTTAGGTAGGACCTAAGGACCTAATGTTTAATATGGCTTATTCCAATTTAGGTTGAGCCTAATATTTGTTATTACTTAGATTCAATTTGGCATTGAATCTATGAGATGATTTAAGTAAAATTTAAGTAGGTCCTAAAGTTTGGTGTTATTTAGGTTCAATTTGGTTTGAACTTAAAGTTTGAGAAGATTGAGATCTAGTTTGGGTAGAACTTAAGGTTTAATGTGAATTAGATTCAATTTGGGTTCGAATCTTAGGTTTGATGTAATTTAGGTTAAATTTAGGTAGAACCTATGGTACAGGCTAATTTAGATCCAATTTTGGTAGGACCTAAAGTTTGATATTACTTAAATTTAATTTAGGTTGAATCTAAGGTTATGGATGATTTATGTCAAATTTAGGTAAGACCTAAGGTTTGATGGGATTAGATTTCATTTGGGATTGAATCTTAAGTTTAGATTGACTTAGGTTCAATATAGGTTGAACCTAAAGTTTAAGATGGCTTAGATCCAATTTAAGTAGGACCTAAGGTATGGAATGATTTAGATTCTATTTAAGTAGAACGTAAGATTTAGTTTTGCTTCAATTCAATTTAAGTAGAATCCAAGATTTATGATAGTCTTAGGTCCGATTTTGGTAGGACATAAGGTATGGTATTATTTATGTTCAAGTTTGTTAGAATCTATGGTCTGGGTTAGTTTAGGTCCAGTTTATGTAGGACATGAGGTGTGATTTGATTTAGATTCAATTTGGGTTGAATCTAGGTTTAGGTCAACTTAAGTTCAATGTGGGTTTGGACCTAAGGTTTTAGGTTGGCTTAGGTTTAGTGTGGGTTGAACTTAAGGTTCAGATTGGTTTAGGTTCAATGTGGTTTGAAACTAAGGTTTGGATTGACATAGGTTCAATGTGGGTTTAACCTAAGGTTTAGGTTGGCTTAGGTTTAAAGTGGGTTGAACCTACGGTTTGGATTGACTAAGGTTCAAAGTTGTTTGAACCTATGGTTTAAATTGACTTAGGTTCTCTGTAAGTTGAACCTAATGTTTAAATTGAAGGAATAAGTCTAATTTAAATAAGGCTTAATAGATGTTTTATGTCTAATTTAGGTTAGACTTAATCTTACTTTTAGGGGTTAATTAAACCTAACATAGGTAAGGTTTAACTAAATTACTTAGGGATAATTTATATTAAACCTAATTAGGGTTTTTAGGTATTGGCACTATTTTTAGGGGTCCTCCTGTGGAAGCTATCGGTCGCCGAAATCGAAATCCCGTTGCCTGCTTTAGAGGGACATTTAATTTACATGTATATTTTTAATTTTAAAAAATATGAAATCAAATTGATCCCATATCTTTCAAAGTTTAGATGAAAGAGCGCTACACCTCAAGCTATGTATCTACCTCAAAAGATAAACACATAACTTGATAGTGAGGCTCAATCAAATAAACTAAGAAATATATGTCGTCCATTTGGTCTGCAAAACAATTTTTATTATAAGTCAACAAGTTCCTCTATTTATATGGAAAATTAAATAGGGTTTATATTAAGTTGAGTTCTTGAAAGTTTCCTATAAAGGCAAGCCCTTATAGTTAATTACATCTTAGATAACTGAAGTCACCTATGAAAACTCTCGATAAAAATCAGGGGATATTGTCTTCAAAGAGGTCAAAGGATAGAACTTATTAAAGAGATCGGACAAGAAGATATGAAAAGGGAATGGTTCAAATTTTGAACATTTATTTTTGGAATCCAAAGGAAGAAGAACTAGGGGATGTCACGGATCCTACGGAGAATCTCGGTGACTTCCCAAGCTATCCTACAGTTTGGCTTCAATTTAAAGGAGAAATATTTAAGTGTTTCATCCTGATTAGGGCTTACATTCGTGTGAAACGATCACACAAATAGCCTGGAAGATATGAGAACTTAGTTCATGAAAATTGACATCCTCAGAATCCTTAAACAAGGTAAGGCTTTTATTGTATAATAAAGCCATATAAAGGCCTAAAAGAAAATTGAGGATTTATGTCGCAATAGACGGACAACCTTGAAATCCTATGATTTGTTGTTTAATTATAAAAAATGATTTAACTGGTGTAGACATGTTTTGCTGTTGAAGATGGTCGTGCTGCCCACAATGCTAGCTCCAAACTCCTCGTCGTAGTGAGTTTAAGATTTCTAATGTGTCAAGCAATGATGTCAAATCAAATTTTTCCTAAGTTTATGGTTATATAAATAGTATGGGGAATGTTAAAGTTGATTAGAGCGACATTGGTTAGGATCCTATGATTCCCTCATTCCTACACCACTATTTTCTTTTAGATTCAGTTAGTCCAACTGAATTTACTAAACTAAGTTTAATGTGTTTCATGCTTTCATTTAGACCATAGAAAATCTCGTTAACAACCGTAGGTTACCTCCTCCGAGGGATTCATGGTCATTTGATAGAGACGTTTTAATTTAGTTGCAATTTTTGTTTTTTTCTTAATTAGTGATTAAATTTTGGGTTGTCTTATATTTTAACTGTTATAGCGGCGAATTTTATCTTATTTAATTTTATTTATTTTTGGTTTTAACATGCAGAGTGACTTTAAGCATTCAAGCAAGACATAAGAGGTGCAAAAAAGTAAATGCAATAACTTAAAAGTGTACCTGTCAATTCACCCGTTTCTCCACGTGAAAGGTTAGCTTTGACGTCATGTATATAATTTTGCAAGGACTTCAAATTGTAGGAATAGATGAAGGTATAGTTACCAAACCCCAAGTTATGAATTTATTAAGTCTTGGAAGATCTTAGAGGATGATTTTAGAATAAAATATAACAAGTTCAATTTGCCCTTCAAAATATTCAAGAGATTTCAAAGTACTCGNATAGGGGATGTCACAGATCTTGTGGAGAATCTCGGTGACTTCCCAAGCTATCCTACAGTTTGGCTTCAATTTAGAGGAGAAATATTTAAGTGTTTCATCCTGATTAGTGCTTACATTCGTGTGAAACGATCACACAAATAGCCTGGAAGATATGAGAATTTAGTTCATGAAAATTGACATCCTCAGAATCCTTAAACGAGGTAGGGCTTTTATTGTATAATAAAGCCATATAAAGGCCTAAAAGAAAATTGAGGATTTATGTCGCACTAAACGGATAACCTTAAAATCCTATGGTTTGTTGTTTAATTATAAAAAATGATTTAGCTGGTGTAGACATGTTTTGCTATTGAAGATGGTCGTGCTGCCCACAATGCTAGCTTCAAACCCCTCATCGTAGTGAGTTTAAGATTTCTAATGTGTCAAGCGATGATGTCAAATCAAATGTTTCTTAAGTTTATGGTTATATAAATAGTATGGGGAATGTTAAAGTTGATTAGAGCGACACTGGTTAGGATCCTATGATTCCCACATTCCTACACCACTATTTTCTTTTAGATTCAGTTAGTCCAAATGAATTTACTAAACTCAATTTAATGTGTTTCATGCTTTCATTTAGACCATAGAAAATCTCGTTAACAACCGTAGGTTACCTCCTCCGAGGGATTCATGGTGATTTGATAGAGACGTTTTAATTTAGTTGCAATTTTTGTTTTTTTTTAATTAGTGATTAAATTTTGGGTTGTCTTATATTTTGACTGTTATAGCGGTGAATTTTATCTTATTTAATTTTATTTATTTTTGGTTTTAACATGTAGAGTGACTTTAGGCATTCAAGCAAGACATAAGGGGTGCAAAAAAGTAAATGCAATAACTTAAAAGCGTACCTGTCAATTGTCCCGTCCCTCCACCTGAAAGGTTAGCTTTGACGACATGTATATAACTTTGCAAGGACTTCAAATTGCAGGAATAGATGAAGGTATAGTTACCAAACCCCAAGTTATGAATTTATTAAGTCTCGGAAGATCTTAGAGGATGATTTTAGAATAAAATATAACAAGTTCAATTGGCCCTTCAAAATATTCAAGAGATTTCAAAGTACTCGGAGCATAACCCTGAACCACATTGAAGATTTCTTTAAATACTTTGAGTTCATTTTGAATTTATCATGTTGTTTTATTAGTCATTAAGGTTAAGCTAATTTTATCCCATTGCTCAAGGAAACTTGATGTTTTGTTTATCCCAAGGCTAGGACACTCAATTAATCAATCAATATTTCATTTACGAGTTATGTGGGTGGATGCTACTAAGGCAAATTTAGTAAGTAAAGTTTTTGGTTTCCAAAATTGAAATCAAGCTTGTATCATCAATCATGTTATCTTCTAAGTCCAGTCAAATGAGATTAAATGTCAAGCCTAGGTCACTACCAAGCCCTAAACAATCACAGTAGGTGAAATGGTGACTTAGCAGAATTTTGATTTAAATGACATGAATTCTTATTGAAAGATCACATTTTCATCAATTATGGGCTTAAAATTAATGAAATATTATCTTTCTAACTCGAACCCATCACTTACGAATAATTAAATTTTGATTGACTTTCAAGCCAAGAAATTACAATTTTGTTCTTTATCATAGAAAATGTGGTATGTGAGCTCCTACATTTTAATCAAATTCTATTTCAATCATCCAAACATATTCATTACGATCAAAATTGCTCATCTTCCCTTTGATTAATCCTAAATCTTGATTGACACACCAAAATCTAAAGTTATTGCTTTGCCTTTAGGGCCCTTCACCTCATAACTTATTAATCAAAATCCAAATGACTTTGAGAATTTTTTAGAGTGTCATATCCATGGGTCAATTAAAACATGAGAGGAGGAAATGTGGTTCTCAAAATTTAATTTAATTTAAATAATTATTTAAATTTAAAAAGTAGCATTTTCAAAATTGATTTATGTAACTATCCAAAATAAAGTTTTTATTTATGAGAAAATTATTAGAGGTCCCCTTAGGTCAGAGAAACACTAAGACAAAATTTCATGATTTTCTAAATTAAATCTCTATCATTATTTTTTAATTATGAATCTATTTTAATGATTTTAATTAAATCTAAAATAATGTTTTAATTACTAAAATTATATTTATTACTTTATTAAGCCTCTGTTAGTTCAGAGAACTTAGAGAAAATTTTTCTGTATTTTAATGATTTTTAATTTACTTATTATAATTATTTTAATGGAAAAAATAAACAAATTCATTTTTAAGCTTTTAAAAATTTATTTTTAACATAGAAAAATTAGGAAAACATAAAACAATTTTTTGTAACTTTATGATTTTTAATTTATTTATTATTCCTTATGAGTTCTATGTGATCAGGAAACAATTAGGCACATTTTAAAAATAGTTTGGTATTTTTGGGATTTTTAATTATTTTTAATTTTATTAAATTCAAAATAAAGCTCAAAAATCAAGAATTTTTTCAAAAGTANCCATGATTTTCTAAATTAAATCTCTATCATTATTTTTTAATTATGAATCAATTTTAATGATTTTAATTAAATCTAAAATAATGTTTTAATTACCAAAATTATATTTATTATTTTATTAAGCCTCTCTTAGTTCAGAGAACTTAGAGAAATTTTTTTTGTATTTTTATGATTTTTAATTTACTTATTATAATTATTTTAATGGAAAAAATAAATAAATTCATTTTTAAGCTTTTAAAAATTTATTTTTAACTTAGAAAAATTAGGAAAACATAAAACAATTTTTTGTAACTTTATGATTTTTAATTTATTTATTATTCCTTATGAGTTCTATGTGATCAGGCAACAATTAGGCACATTTTAAAAATAGTTTGGTATTTTTGGGATTTTTAATTATTTTTAATTTTATTAAATTCAAAATAAAGCTCAAAAATCAAGAATTTTTTCAAAAGTAAGTTTTATTTTTCCTAAGTGCCCCTAATCACAAGGAACTCAGAAAAATACTTTTCATAATTTTCTCAAGTGTATTTTGTTTAATGTAATTATTTTTGTATAAAAATATAAGGTTTCTTAGAAAATTAAGTTTAACGCTCAAACTTAGTTATATAATTNCTCAAAAGTATGTTTTATTTTTCCTAAGTGCCCCTAATCACAAAGAACTCAGAAAAATACTTTTCATAATTTTCTCAAGTGTATTTTGTTTAATATAATTATTTTTGTATAAAAATATAAGGTTTCTTAGAAAATTAAGTTTAACGCTCAAACTTAGTTATATAATTTTTAAATTTTTTGGTGGGTAAACATGATTTTTATACACAGCGTGGAGTTGATTTTGTCAATTTTTTATTTGTATTTAATTTACCTAAATTAAAGCAAGATATATACATTTAATTAACTATAGAAATGTAAAAGATAATTCAANATAGTGGGTGAACATGATTTTTATACACAGCGTGGAATTGATTTTGTCAATTTTTTATTAGTATTTAATTTACCTAAATTAAAGCAAGATATATACATTTAATTAACTATAGAAATGTAAAAGATAATTCAAACATCATGACATTTTTCCTAAGCTTCTCTAACCACAGAAAATCTACTAAAATTATTTCCATAATTTTCCAAGTGGTATTTTAATGTATATAATTAATAAAAGTCAAAATAGTCAACCTAGCTTGAAAATTATGTTTAGAAGCATATAGATGCCCTCTAACCTTAGAAAATTAAGCAACATTCCTCTGTCACAAGGAATGAACCGAAAAGCTTTTCAAGCACTAGTGAGCAATGTTGGATCATAATGAATTAAAATACTCCAACAAGTATTTAATTTATTAAAAATCATAGAGTTAATAAATAATTTTTATTTTTAGTCCACTTTAATTTCCTCTGTTCACTGAGCAAGTGGGTATTTTTATTTTATTTTTATGATTTTTCTACACAAGGATATGATTTTTCAAAGTTTTGGTATTTAATTANTCCTAGCTTGAAAATTATGTTTAGAAGCATATAGATGCCCTCTAACCTTAGAAAATTAAACAACATTCCTCTGTCACAAGGAATGAACCGAAAAACTTTTCAAGCACTAGTGAGCAATGCTGGATCATAATGAATTAAAATACTCCAACAAGTATTTAATTTATTAAAAATCATAGAGTTAATAAATAATTTTTATTTTTAGTCCACTTTAATTTCCTCTGTTCACTGAGCAAGAGGGTATTTTTATTTTATTTTTATGATTTTTCTACACAAGGATATGATTTTTCAAAGTTTTGGTATTTAATTAAATTAAAAAATCCTTAATTTTCTATTCATCTCAGTCAGCATCCACATATCCCGTTGTTCACAGTTCATTCCTTTGTTTGACCTGATCTCATTCGTCCGTCCGATACACATGCGATCGGACTGTCCTTCGTTATCATCCCCGATGAACCAAACCAGCGAGCCGTTAAACTTCTAGACCTAGGATCTCACTCAATACTCAACCAAATCACATGGGGTTTGTTCCCACACCTTCATCTACTCAAGACACACACATCCATATGGTTATAATGCTATTATTTTAAACTTCACTTCACATTTGATGAAAACAAAGCACAAGATTAGGGTTAATGCCCTATACCTTTTTTTGACATGGGAGCCCTCAATTACATTCTTGTGGAAGCTTCAGTGGAGTCCAACAAACCTCTTGGATGTGTTGGTTCCTACTGAAGCAAGCTTTAAGTAGGAGTTCAATGAANGAAATCCTTAATTTTCTATTCATCTCATTCAGCATCCACCTATCCCGTTGTTCACAGTTCATTGCTTTGTTTGACCTGATCTCATTCGTTCGTCCGATACACATGCGATCGGACTGTCCTTCGTCATCATCCCCGATGAACCAAACCAGTGAGCCGTTAAACTTCTAGACCTAGGATCTCACTCAATACTCAACCAAATCACATGGGATTTGTTCCTACACCTTCATCTACTCAAGACACACACATCCATATGGTTATAATGCTATTATTTTAAACTTCACTTCACATTTGATGAAAAGAAAGCACAAGATTAGGGTTAATGCCCTATACCTTTTTTGACATGGGAGCCCTCAATTAGATTCTTGTGGAAGCTACAGTGGAGTCCAACAAACCTCTTGGATGTGTTGGTTCCTACTGAAGCAAGCTTTAAGTAGGAGTTCAATGAAATGGGGTGTGGCTTTGGTCTAGTAGTGGTTTGGAAAGCTCAAAACAGAGGATTTCAATGAGGATCTTCCTCTCTTGTTCTCGGGAAGCTTAAGATTAGTTCAATTTGAGGCTTGGGGAAGTTTTGAGGGCGATCAAAATTTTCCTTCATTTTGAGCTCAANGAGTGGTTTGGAAAGCTCAAAATAGAGGATTTCAATGAGGATCTTCCTCTCTTGTTCTTGGGAAGTTTAAGATTAGTTCAATTTGAGGCTTGGGGAAGTTTTGAGGGCGATCAAAATTTTCCTTCATTTTGAGCTCAAAAATTGAGCTCAGGTGTTGAGGAAAATGGCCAAGAGATGGTTGCAATGAGCTTAAGGAGCCTTGGAGGAGATCTGGGAGCAATTTGACAGAGTTTCCCAAAGGAAATTTGATTGCCCCCTTTTTTGGCCATGGAGGAAGGGTTTAAATAAAATGTCTTAGGGTGGTTGTCAGAGCTTCAATTCAGGTGCAATATGGAGCTGAGGTGGAGGGATGCAGAATGTTGAAGGCCAATCAAGTCTAGCCACATTGGATGGGTGTAATGGGTTTTGATTCAAGGGGGTGGCTCTCAGTTTTAGGTTTTTTCGGCCACTAGGCCAGCCGGCAGGGTCAGGGGTGGTGCCACGGAAGTCAGGGAAGGGAAAAGAGGGTTTATGATGATTAACCCATAATGGTTTCGTATGATCGCAAGGATTTCTTGGTTTAGGCCCAAAAAGGGATAAAATCCCTTAAATCAAAGGACCATTGGTCTATGGCTTCCATAAGGTGGGCTAGGTGGGTCTAGCCTGGTCACTAGGATGTATTTGGTGGTTGTGGTGTCATTAATTTGGTCACTTAGCCATGGCTTAATTAATTTTGGTGCATCGGTTCAATTTGGTTCAAATAGTCTTGAAGTTGGGTTTGGGATAGGCTAGCCATGACATTGAGCCCAATTAATTAAAAAAAATTTTTGTGGATGATTGTCATGAGGGGTTTATAAAAGATTTGGAGTGATTTTGAATTGATTTAAAGGTTCAATTTGAGGGATTTTGGGCATTTGATCAAGTTAGGGATGTTGGGCTAGACTTAAATTTCGGCTGGGCAAGAGTTGGGATAAGTCCAAATTGAGATTTCAAAATGGTCTAGGGGAATATCATGAGGAGTTCTCAACATTAGTTGGATACCAATTTTGGGGTGGTTTGGTCATTCAATTTGATGGGATTTGGGCACATGGCTAAATTGTGGCAAATTTAGGAGTTTTGGATTTAGGTTGAAATTGAGTGAAATTGAAGCTTGAACAAGGTCAATTGAGGGCTCAATTTGGTGTTTGGAGATGTTTTAAAGAGTTCATGATGCATAACTGGGGCAAAAGGCTAAGTTTGGTATTTTTGTGAATGTGAGGTGCCAACTACTCTATTTGAGGCATGGACTGATGGAATCTCCATTTGGGTCCTCTATGTACTGGTCTTGGCTAGGCCCTTACCTAGGGTCAGTTGGTTTAGGCGACCATCTACATGAGTCTCCCTAATGATCAAGGGATCAAAGTCAACATGTTTGGGTTTAGGTTTGTGAGTGAATGTGAGTGAAAGTAAGTGTAAGTGAGTGAACTAGCTCCAGACCTAAACCCAGGGTCAACTCTAAGGCCAAGAAGTCTTATGGGGACTTCCCTAGAGCTCCCTCATATTGATCCCACCTACTAAGTGCTAGAGGTCATGACGAATATGTGGAACTTCAAGTTGAGCAAAGAAGAGTTTAGAATTTCTAATGATGAGGGTTCCTTTTCCAGTCCTCTAGGAGTAGTCAATAAGAAAGTCCTCTGGCTAGACCTTATGCTACTAAAGAGGAAACTAGATCTCAACCAAAAGTGAGGTCAACATTAGGTTAATTAAGTCTAAGTAAGTAAAGCTTAATTAGATTAAGTAAATCTAATTTAGGTTGTACCAAATTTGGGTTTGATGTTAATTAAACCTTGTCTAGGTAAGGTTTAATTAGATTAATTATGTTTAATTTGGGTTTGATTGAGGTGCAAGGATTAATTAAACATAGATTTAAGTAAGGTTTAATTAAATTAATTATGTCTAATTTAGGTTAGACCTAATTAAGGTTTATGGTTAATTAAACCTAACGTAAGTAAGGTTTAACTTGATTAATTAGGTCTAAGTTTGGGTTAGACCTAATTTGGGTTCAAAGCTTAATTAAACATAATATAAGTAAAGTTTAATCAGATTAATTAGGTCTAATTTAAGTTAAACATAAGTAGGGTTTAGGTTGACTTAAGCCTAATGTAGTTAAGGCATAAAGATTAATTAGGTTTAATTAGTGTTATAGCTAATTAATGTTTAAGGATTAATTAAACATAATGTATGTAAGGTTTAATTTTATTAATTAGGTCTAAATTGGGTTAGACCTAATTGAGCTTTTAGGATTAATTAAACCTAATGTAAGTACAGTTTAATTAAATTAATTAGCTCTAGTTTAGGTTAGACCTAATTAAGGTTAAAGGATTAATTAAACCTAATGTAAGTAATGTTTAATTAAATTAATTAGGTCTAATTTGGGTTAAAACTAATTAGGGTTTAAGGTTAGTTAAGCCTAATGTAAGTAAGGCTTGATTGAATTAATTAGGTCTAATTTGGGTTAGACCTAATTAGGGTTTTTGTTTAAGTAGACCTGATGCGGGTAAGGTTTAATTAAGTTAATTAGGTCTAATTTAAGTTAGACCTAGTTAAGGTTTTGGTTGGGTTTGGGTCCATTTGGGTTGAACCCAAATGTCTAAGTTTGATTTGAGTCCATTTGGGGCTGGACTCAAATATTTC
>JXCR01116313.1:46545-67904 GCA_002079205.1 Phalaenopsis hybrid cultivar
GGTTCACCCTAGGTCTAATTTGGCAATCAGACCTAAGGACCAGGATTAGGTCAATCCTACTGGTCAGTCAAGGCAAAAGTCCAAGCGTAAGAGATTTTAGGGTTTTAAATGTAAATTTAATTATTATACTTTTAGCTCTAAGAGGTAAAAATGTCATTTTAAATTTTCCAAAGGCTAAAGAAATTTCATTTTAAGGTTTAAAGTTATCACCCTAAATTTTCTACCCATTTTCATATTTAATTTCCAATTTTCTTGTTTTTTATAATTTTTTTTTGGAAATAATTAAAAACTTTGGTACAAATCGATATATTTGACTCTAGGGATTTTACCTGACCTTAGAAAAATTATGGAATGTCTCCAAGGGCGTAAGGATTGGTCATTGAAAGTTTCATGAGTTTTGGGTTTATTAAAATTATTAATAATTAAATTACTCATGAAAGTAAATAATTTATTAAAAATTAAATATAATTTATCATTTTTAGATTTCAATTTCATAATATTCTCCTCATTTTTCTGAATCCAGGGGTATTTTGTCANATTCATGAGTTTTGGGTTTATTAAAATTATTAATAATTAAATTACTAATGAAAGTAAATAATTTATTAAAAATTAAACATAATTTATCATTTTTAGATTTCAATTTCATAATATTCTCCTCATTTTTCTGAATCCAGGGGTATTTTGTCAAAATTTAATGCCTTTTCATTGTCAATATATCATTTTTCAAAGGTTTCATGTGGTTTGTCATTTAATTAAACCATATTTTCCACGCAAGCGCCATCGCATTCTTAGACCGATCAAACACCATGTGGTGGGGTTTCATTCTCTGTGCTTTACACGAGGACAGCCATGTGGTCTATTGTTTAATCCATTTCATATGAATGGATCTCTGGTACACAGAATTGAATGACATCAGTTCATCATCCTCGCGGGATGATTAACTGAGAGTCGTTCATCTTTGAACNACCATCGCATTCTTGGACCGATCAAACACCATGTGGTGGGGTTTCATTCTCTGTGCTTTACACGAGGAAAGCCACGTGGTCTATTGTTTAATCCATTTCATATGAATGGATCTCTAGTACACAGAATTGAATGACATCAGTTCATCATCCTCGCGGGATGATTAACTGAGAGTCGTTCATCTTTGAACTTCAAGATCTCCATCATTTCTCCACAAATTAGAGTGAAATTTTCTCTTAAAGCATCATCTCAATAACATGAATCAATCCATACATTCAGATCCCTATGGATTGATCTTTCTCCTCATGATGTGGGAATTTATAGGCAAAATTTTGGGTTAAGAGCCCATACCTGGTGTCGAGAGGTTAAGCTTCAATTGAGCTTGTCTGGATTGGTCGTTATATCCTTGTGAAGCTTCTCCCTTGCTTTATTTCGAGTGAGGTTGGATCAAGATATGCATTTGGTGAAAAGCTCCNTAGCCCATACCTGGTGTCGAGAGGTTAAGCTTCAATTGATCTTGTCTGGATTGGTCGTTATGTCCTTGTGAAGCTTCTCCCTTGCTTTATTTCGAGTGAGGTTGGATCAAGATATGCATTTGGTGAAAAGCTCCCGCGGTTTCACCTAACATCGGCTTGGAGCACTCGGGAAGACCCAATTCCGATTGGAAACTTCTTCACAGAGTCTAGGGAAGCTTTAGGAACAACTAAAATGAAGTTTTCTATAATTTTATGTCAAACCCGAAAAAGGCCGTGGATTTCCTCTCCAAAATTGGATCTCTGTATAGAATTTCAAAGGCTGATTTTTTGGGGGTTTTACTTCCTAAGATGTGAGGAGAAAAAATGCTTTTGGTGGGCAGAGGATTGGAGGGCTCTATGTGTCATCATCATTTTTAGGGATCTCGGTCAAACTTTATAAATAGCCATGAAAGGCGGCATGATGGCTTGGAGCTCTTTGGCAGAGGTTGGAGGTGGTGCAGAGGNTAGAGGATTGGAGGGCTCTATGTGTCATCATCATTTTTAGGGATCTCGGTCAACCTTTATAAATAGCCATGAAAGGCGGCATGATGGCTTGGAGCTCTTTGGCAGAGGTTGGAGGTGGTGCAGAGGAGCTCAAGGAAGATTAGGGGAGAATAATTTTTGCTTTCCTTTATCTCTTCCTTCCTTTCCATATTAGATCAAGATAAGTTCATGCATGGTGGAGGGAGAGGCTAGGGAGAAGCTCTTATTCTATTGGAGAGGAGATGAGGTGGAGTGACAAGTTAGCAAGCTGTTAATCTAGCTAATCCCTCTCTCCTCAAAGTAGATTATGTAGATTTTTACCATGGTGCTATGTCGCTTTCCTTCTTATGATTATTTTCTACTCCACGTCAAAAATGGTGGATAAGTGATGTGTCCTCATGAAACCCATGTGTTTGATGTCATATTGGGTTTATGGGTCATGGGTGAATGAGAAGCTTTTGGGCTTGGTCCTTCATGCATGGGCTAGGCCTTCATATAAATTTTTTGGGCTAAAGTTGTTTATGAGACAATTTTGATGACGTAATTAATTAATTAACCAATTAAATGGGTCAAATTCTTGAGGTTGACCATTTGATCGAATTTTATCATAGGAATAGTCATGGTGGCCCAATGTTGACATGTTATCCATATTTGACCAATGAAGCTTTAGAATTGACAGTTTGAACTAAAGTTGACCAATTAGGTGGCAGGGTTGACCTACTGACCAATTCTCATCATTGTGGTGTCAAGGTGGACTAGTTGACCAAAGTTGACCAAATTGTTGTCGGCACGTGTCAGTTGACGAATTTGGTGTTTTGATTAACCAAAAGGTCCATGGGCTGCTCACTAACTCCAAGGTTGACCAAAATGGTCAATGAGGTGACCATTAAGTCGAGGGTGGACCAAAATGATTAATGTGATGACCATTAGGTCCAGAGTTGACCTAACGGTCAAGGTGATGACCATTAGGCCCAAGTTTGAACAAATGGTCAATTTGATGACCATTAGGCCCAGGGTTGACCAAATCAAGGTTTGTCATTACTGATTTGATCATTTTTGGTGTAATTGTGTATTCAGCCCAATGAGGGTGTATTGGGTTTAATCCAATTTCTAGGGTTTTGGGAACCCTAGATGGGTTCAAAGGGGTCAATGTTAGTAATCCCCCTTCCTAGGAAGGACTTAGTGGTCATGGTGATCATTAGGTTTTTAAAAAGGCGTCTCGGGAACTTGAGCTAGTGTGGGTGAGTCAAGACATGTCTTTTTTGCTTTAGTTTGGGGTTCTCATAAAAGTGAGGTCAGCAATGTTACTTGTGTTCAAACAGAAGAAAGATTGACCAAATATTTTCCTAATTCTGTTAGTTTACATCAAGGATAGGCATTAAGCCCATGTCTTTTTGCTTTAGTTATGGATGGATTTATTGGACACTAACAGGAGGATGCACGTTGGTGTGTGCTTTTTACTGTTGATATCCTTCTCATAGATAAAACAAGAAAAAAAGCTCAGAAAAAACTTGAATTATGGAGGTTTACCTTCGAGTTTAAAGGTCTTCGTCTGAGTTGAACTAAAACTGAATACATGGAATGTAATTTTAGTAGTAGTAGCTCTAGTGACAAAAATATAACTATGGGTGATCAATTTATTAAATGGTATGAAAGCTCTAAATATCTTGAGTCTATTGTTCAATGTAATGATAATATTGATGGGGATTTTATTAGTAGAATTCAAGTTGGTTTGTTGAAGTGGAGGAATGCTTCGAGCCAATTGTGTGATAGAATAGTACCGCTTACAATGATTGGAGGATTTTATAAGATGGTGGTGAAACCTGCAATGCTTTATGACGTTGGATGTTGGCCTTTAAAAGAGAAGCATAAAACTAAGTTAAGTGTTGCCAAGATGATAATGATTAGATGGATGAGTGGCTTTACATTTGAGATAAAATACAAAATGAATATATCTGTCATAAGGTGGTGTAGCTCCGGTGACAGACAAAATTAGAAAGAGTTATTTTAGATAGTTTGGTCTCATTAAACATCAATCCATCTGATCATCCGATAAGAATNGAGTTGGCCCCTGTTTGTTATGTTTGTAAGTAAGAAGCTGAATCTCCTAATCATTTATTTTACGAATGTAATTTTGCTTCCATTGTTTGGCATTATAATGGTTCATATTTTGGTTTAAGATGGCCAAATAGATTCCACATTAAGAATATCCTGGTAACTTGGAAGAACTCTGGTTACTATCATAAGAAGTTTCATTATTTCCCTATGATTGTTCTGTGGTTTATTTGGGTTGGAAGAAATAGTCACAAGTATGAGAACTCACCTCATACCCCCCATAATCTGGTTGCTCTTATTGTTGCCAACTTCCTTAAAGCCTCTAATGCGCTGGGAGGTAATATTTCTCAGCAGTGCAATGTTCATAGACCAACCTTAATTAAGTGGTCTCCTCCTTTCCCTAGGTGGATTAAGGGTAATATTGATGGTACTTTTAATGGTGAGAAGTCTGGAATTGGAGGTTTATTTCGAGATGCTAGTGGTCAGTGTCTGGTTTTCTTTGCTTCACCTTGCTTTGCATCTTCTCCCTTGGAAGCCGAAACGAGGGCTGTTTTAGGTGCTCTACATACTGCCATCTTCTTTGGCATTCCTAATCTCATTATTGAAACTGATAATCAAGTTCTTTTTCACACTTTAACGGGCAAGGTAAAGCCTCTTTGGAATATGATGATTTTGATTAATCAAATNCTTTTTTTATTGCTATGTTAAATTTTGAACATTTCACGTATCATGTATTTAATTTTTAGCTTTCTTGTAATGCTCTTTTTGATGTATAAACTTTCATAAAGCTTCTGCCTTGATTAAAAAAAATTACATTAATACTTATATCATTCTATAGTTGATTAACTAGCATTCATAGTTTCTAGTTCATTGTTACATTATTATTAATTAACCGATTTATATCAATTATATGATAAATAATAGAATTTTAAAATAAAGATTGCTATCAATAGTTAATAATCATGCATATCTTGTCCATTAAACCAATTCATATTACCATCACAAAAATCTTTAGCAAACAGATTCATAAAACGCAGCATTTCAAAAACTAAAAATTTAATAAAAATTTTACCAAAGAGTACTACAA
The DNA here is from genome assembly GCA_002079205.1 of Phalaenopsis hybrid cultivar. Classification (NCBI taxonomy): domain Eukaryota; kingdom Viridiplantae; phylum Streptophyta; class Magnoliopsida; order Asparagales; family Orchidaceae; genus Phalaenopsis; species Phalaenopsis hybrid cultivar. Next base: position 51,649 of record JXCR01116313.1, read on the forward strand.
GTCAATGCTATACAAAACAACACAGCACAACACAACAAAAGTGATCATCTCCAACTAACTCCTTAACTTCATATTTGCAAACTTACCGAGTTGTAAACCATGAAGTAGGACATCACTTCACTTTCGAGCACTTTAAGTGGTTTTTGGATATGATAAAGAACTAAATAATCCCCTAACCATTGATTGGATTTTTAAATTAGGAGCAAAAATGGAATAGACTCCGATATATTGATGTATATGCCAACTAAAAAAGAGTTATGTGAGAAAGGAAAATAAATCAAAGAAAATATAGAGACTAGATGGAGAAGAGGGAATATCCCCATGATTTTTATTTCTCTTAAAAGAGTAAATACATGAGTCTTGACTCTTACAAGAAAGTCTTTTTGTAAGAATCCTAATGGAAGAAATCTCTTATACCTCAAGAAAGGCACCTGTATTGATAGGTTGAGCTGGCCTGAGGTGTGCTACATAGAACACGACTCGAAAATAAAAGGTACACTATACAAAATGTGGAATAAATATATAACAATATAGCTGCAATGTGGCTTCTGTATCTTATCAGCTTACTCAACCCATGGGTGTAATGATGAAGTTAATATGACTTATTTATGAGATCAGCCCTTTGAATACGCCGTAGATGAAAGCCGGATTGATTTGTTGATTTGTCTAACTGAGTTGTCTTGTTGAATTAGGCGACCCATCCGGTCGGGCTGACATGTTGAACTGGTTGGTCGAACTGGTTGGCCAACCCTTAACTTGACTTAAAGCTGGTATAAAGAGTTATGGCTACACAGGTCCCGCCGTTAAAAGTAATAAAAATTTAAGTTGAAATTAATGATTGAGTTAAAAACGGGAGTACTTAAAACATTTGCATCTTGAATGTTTACAAAATCTAATTTTCTACTTTTCTTGTTCAGGGTATAATCTATAGAAAATATTCCTAATATCTCCTATTTCATTTTCAGATGATCCATGATAAAAATTGATGTAACCAAAATTTATAAATTTTAGCAATTATTAATGATAAGCATCCTACCAAATTGCCTCCAACTTAGTTGAAAAAGTAAACGTGAGCAACAAATAATGCATCCTACTCGTTTACATTCTCAGGAAATAGAAGTGACTTTGCCTTGCACATTTAGACAACTATACAATCCTTTTTAGTAGTACATGAGAAAATATAGTGATCATGGTTGATGACAAGTGGAACAAGTTCAATATTTTATAAAGAGCACAAATATTTGGAACATGAAGCAACTGAATACTAGTGAAACTCACAAATAAAAAAAATATTAAAAGCATTAAAAACATAAACGAGTTGATAATTACAACATAAAATAAATCGTAGTAGTTATAACATCCCACTCAACGCTCAAAAGTCACATAGACATCCATTTACAAGCCTCCATCACATTTCAAGTAAAACCTTAAAGTAAACTGATCAAATTCTGAAGAAAGTGTCCGATCAAATCAGATTAACACAACAGATCTTCAAGCTTATCAGATAATAATATTGAGGCCCACAAACTACTACCAAGCAAACAAATCTAGACACAAGAACTGCAGAAGAGAGACGAATTGAAACTGCAACGCAAGCAAAATAACTAAATAGAACTAACCTCCAGGTAACAGCAAACAACAGCACTCTGCCGCCCTCCAATTTCTGGCGAGAACTTGACATCTCTTGAAACATCAGGCACCATCACATCATCGAAGGCAACCTGATCCCTAACGTGCTCTTCATCGACCTCCACAACCTTAGAACCAGCCATTCCCTTGCAATAAAGCAATCTCGTGTCATAGTTTACATCAAAACCGCATCCCAGAGCTTGGATCGAACTCCGGATGGTACGAATAGCAGCATTTTCCTCCATTACAAACTAAATCCAATGCAGAAATCTCCACTGTTCTACGGTCTTTCAATTAAAATAGACCTAACCTAAAACTCCAAACCATAACTCCAGTAAGTCCCCCGGGCTAACAATTTTCTCTACAAATGAAATCCCAATGAAGCGCAACACAGAGTTCCTTCATCCCCATGTGGGTTTCCTCGAAAGTGGAAACAACTCGAACTAGAGGAACCGGTCTCAGCGATATGAGTGCCCCCTTTTTACCATGATCTTTAAGCTTCGATTCCTCGAAACCGATGAATCAAGAACTCCCTCGCTACCTCACCCAAATTTCCAGAGCCCCTAAAAAGAACGAAAGAAAGAAGTCTCCAGTTGCAAAAGTAAAACTGCATCGGTGTCGAACTGAAGAAAATTTAAAGCAAATCGAGAATAAAATCATTCGGTGCTGAATGGCTCACTGAGTACGCTAAAAAGTCACCGAAATCGCTTTCCGGGGAAGAAAGTTCAGCTCCAGAGGCTCAAACATAGATTGACATGATACCGTTGACTGTGAAGACAATGGACTCCAAGTAAGAAAGGAAGTCTGATTTTCCGAGAAGGGCAATATTTAACACGCCCACTTGCCGGACAACGCCATGACACGTGGATTGGAGGGAGATGAGGTCATGAATGAGTTTGATTGTACATCAATTTACATTGACTTTGGAAGCCATGCGTGGCTCGCCAAATGGCAAACNTGCTTTACATTTGAGATAAAATGCAAAATGAATATATCTGTCATAAGGTGGTGTAGCTCCAGTGACAGATAAAATTAGAAAGAGTTATTTTAGATAGTTTGGTCTCATTAAACATCAATCCATCTGATCATCCGATAAGAATATTAGATTTTTTAAATTTGACTTATGCTATGAAAGATAGAACTAGACCTAGGAAGACTTAGACATATTGTAAAAAAATGATTTTAATTTATTAAAACTGAATGAAAATATGACACTAAATATGATGCAATGGAGAAAAATGATTTGGGTAGCTGGCTGGATAAAAGTTTTATAATTTTTGAACATTCAATATTTTCATATAAGATAAAATTGATTTCTATTTATTTTTAAAAGATAATGTTCATCCACGGATAAATGTTATATATATACAAAAACATGTATTTCAAAATAAGAATAAGTGAGAGGGCGTGGGAAAGAGGGAGGAAAAAAAAAAAAGATAACAATAGATAACTTCATTGTTTACATTTATTGAATAGTTGGAAAAAAACCTAACCCGTTATTACTGTCCCATTCACAGCTCACGAGTCCCGAGATCATTTGCTTTTTGAGTCCGCATCAATAATAAATGAAACTGAGCATGCTGAGCTGGTTGAAACGTGCTTCCTTCCAAATGGCTTTCTAGCAATCGCAAATGTGTGGCTTATAAGTTTATGATAAAGTTTTTGGAAAGTTGAGAAACAAAAGGCAATTTAATTAGATTTTCATAAGAAAAGACTATTATTTTTTTTTGAATTTGTGTTTAGTATATTGGGAAATTTACAAGCATTCAGTTAGTTTCTATATGTATATTTACAAGCATTTTCGCTAGGTTTTGCTCTAGCGAAAATGGCGTTACCTCCGGCGGCTTGCTCGGGTGATCTCTTTCTTGTTCTTCATTTGTCTGTTTTTTCTTGTTGTGATGCCTCTTGATAGGAGTTTCGCCGCCACTGTGGCTGGTGGTGGGACTTCAACCTCTTCTTTCTCCCGCTCTTCCCTCAAGCTTTCCATGAGATTCTGAATGTTGGTGGTGATTATAACTTTATTAAGCCGATTGCGAGAAAGAATGAGAAACTTGCTCTTTACTTGACTGATGTTGACTCAAATGTCCTCGCTTCTTCTTGTCGGTTTGCTCTCGTTGGTAAGTTTCGATATGGTCATCCTAAACTTGAGTTTATTTGAAAGGAGTTTGAGCTTATGAAACTCAAAGGCACTTGGAAGATAGGGCTTTTGGATGGGAGACAAATTTTAATACAGCTCTCGAACGATGAAGATTACACGCGTTTATTTGCCTAGAGAACGATCCGTATTGAGGTTAGTTAAATGAAAGTTTTGAAATGGACCGTAGCTTTTGATCCTAAAACTGAACCTCCCATAATCCCTGTCTGNTGGTGTTGGTGTCTAGGTTTTGCTCTAGCAAAAATGGCGTTACCTCCGGCGGCTTGCTTGGGTGATCTCTTTCCTGTTCTTCATTTAGCTGTTTTTTCTTGTTGTGATGCCTCTTGATAAGAGTTTCGCCGCCACTGTGGTTGGTGTTGGGACTTCAACCTCTTCTTTCTCCCGCTCTTCCCTCAAGCTTTCCATGATATTCTGAATGTTGGTGGTGATTATAACTTTATTAAGCCGATTGCGAGGAAGAATGAGAAATTCGCTCTTTACTTGACTGATGTTGACTCAAATGTCCTCGCTTCTTCTTGTTGGTTTGCTCTCATTGGTAAGTTTCCATATGGTCATCCTAAACTTGAGTTTATTTGAAAGGAGTTTGAGCTTATGAAACTCAAAGGCACTTGGAAGATAGGGCTTTTGGATGGGAGACACATTTTAATACAGCTCTCGAACGATGAAGATTACACGTGCTTATTTGCCTAGAAAACGATCCGTATTAAGGATAGTTAAATGAAAGTTTTGAAATGGACCGTAGCTTTTGATCCTAAAACTGAACCTCCCATAATCCCTGTCTGGATACGTTTCCCTGGTTTAAAGCTCCATTTGTTTAATCACGAGATTTTAATTTCACTTGTTGCTGCCTATGGAAAACCATTACAAATGGATACCCCTACTTTCACTCTCACTATGCCTTTTTAAGCAAGGGTATTGATTGAGCGCTACATTACCCAAACCTTTTGTGATGAGATATGGATTGTGTCACAACACCAAGGCTACTGGCAACCTGTGGANGCAAATGGATACCCCTACTTTCACTATCACTATGCCTTTTCAAGCAAGGGTATTGATTGAGCACTACATTACCCAAACCTTTTGTGATGAGATATGGATTGTGTCACAACACCAAGGCTACTGGCAATCTGTGGAAATAGAAACATATCCCCACTACTGTCCACACTGTCGAATGTTTGGGCTTTCAATTTCTCATTGCTTTCATCTTCACCCATAGATTAGGGCTGATCCTGGGAAAATGATAATGCACCTGTTCCCTTAGTTTTGGAAAAAAAATGAATATTGATGTATTTCTCCTTTAAACTTGCCTCTCGAGAAGGAAAATGTTAGTTTAACTAATTTCACTAGAGANCAGGTAAGTGCTGATCCTAGGAAAATGATAATGCACCTGTTCCCTTAGTTTTGGAAAAAAATGAAACTGTTCTTCCTGATATTGATGTATTTCTCCTTTAAACTTGCCTCTCGAGAAGGAAAATGTTAGTTTAACTAATTTCACTAGAGAAGCTCCCCTTGATGTTAATGTTTCTACTGTTAATCCTCTTATTAACGATTTACCTTCAGCAGATATCCCCTCTTCTTCTGAAAAAGTTTCAAATTTTGTTGAACTTGTAACTAATTCTGATGTTCCTTTACTTGTTGTCTCTAACTTGTAATCTGATTCAGCTATGCAAGACTTTATGTTGATTTCTCTGACACCTACTGATGTTGTGGATGGTCATTCACCACCTCCTCTAATTCCTAATTTGGTAACTCTTAATGATAATAGATCTTTTCCTGCTGACCCTATCTCACTTGATTTGATACAGGAGATAGTGAATAATTTTGAACAAGAATGGTTGCTCCATAAATCACAGAGGAAGAGAAATAGAAGGAAGAATGAGCTTTCACAATTGAACCAAAGTAATATTCTCTAGGAAGGTAATTATTTCTATCATGGCAAAAACACTCATGTTGGTAGCCCTTCTAGATCTTTTAGAAGGGCTGGTCTACGCTATAATGTTTAATGTGATGTGCTGGAATATTAGGAGAGTGGCAGACCCTTCCTCCCTTAATAGATTAAAATATCTTTGTAGGGTCCATAAGCTTTTTTTCTTTGCTATATTTGAGCCAATGGCTTCTATTAGCAGAGATAGAATTCTCAAGCAATTTAATAGATATAATAATTTTTGCAACAAAAACAACAAGATTTGGTTATTTTGGAAACCTACTGTCAACATCAACATAATTCAAGTTGATGATCAAATTATTATTCTCAAATATCACTTGGAAGAGTATCAGGGTTGGGCCGTCTTTGTTTATGCTAGTTCTATACTCCAAGAGAAATATAAGCTTTGGGATCAACTGGTTCATATTAGAGATACTATCATTGACAATTGGTTAGTTGGTGGTCATTTTAATATGATTATGAAGCCTACTGAAAGGAGAGGAGGAGGAAAATGNATTTATTTTTATTGCATTCACTTTTGTCCTTGCCAAGCTCATATTTTATTTTGTTTGTATTCAATGTAAGTGTTAAAAATTATTAAAATTTATACAAATTGTTCAATCCATATTTTTCTTGTGAATCACACCCAATAAATCGTATAGAAGATGAGAGAGAAAGAGAGAGAGTGTGTGTGTGTGCAGCGACTTGCCCCTCTAGGGCAAACTAAGATATTTCGGGGATCTTGTGACCTTTTTTTATAATTGAATACTTTTGATGCATGGGGAAATAGAGAGAGTCAAAAGCCCCTCTTTGTAGAAATGATCACGCTATTTATACGCAAGAAAGCATAAAGTGAAAAAATATATGATTTGCCCTATTTTTATGGGGGCGTTACAAGATGTTTTTGGCATATAAAAAATAAAAGAGTTTATGGTTCAGCTATAATATCGTTCGGTCACCAAGGACCTATAATCCTTGGGTCAGCTAGATACATTCGACCGACTCTATTGAGGTTGGGTGATCGGTCGCCTCTAGCGGTCCTTCGGTCATCCAGACTTCAGTTGGTGGGCTTGAGTTAGTCGGTTGGTTGTCTCGGTTTGATTGCCAATGGTTGAGTCTTGAATGAGAAACTCATGGTGTTGGGGTAGAAATAGGCTATTAGGTATAGGTTGAATCATTGTAATATGACATGTAGCATACTCCTTTTGACAAAGAATCAGTTTAGAAGGCTAGATGAATGTTCGATGATGAAAATCTTGGGCCTTTTGAAGAGTCCTAGAGGCTCCTGGTAATGCTTGGACAATATTTGAACATGTTCCTTTCCTTGGTTCGATAGGCCTTGACCTCCACCTCCGCATTTGGTTGGGGGTCCCCAGTCCCTCTTTTGATACCCACTTAAGGGTTGATCAGTATATCGGTCGCCTCCTCCATGCTCGTTGCCCAGATAGTGATAAAACTAGAAACTTGGTTTGACTATCATATCATTCGGTCACCAAGGAACTATAATCCTTGGGTCAGCTAGATACATTCGACCGACTCTATTGAGGTTGGGCAATCGGTCGCCCCTAGCGATTCTTCAGTCATCCAGACTTTAGTTGGTCGGCTTGAGTTAGTGGTTGCTTGTCTCGGTTCGATTACCAATGGTTGAGTCTTGAATGAGAAACTCGTGTTGTTGGGGTAAAACTAAGCTATTAGTTATAATTTGAATCATTGTAATATGACATGTAGCATACTCCTTTTAAGAAAGAATCAGTTTAGAAGGATAGATGAATGTTCGGTGATGAGAATCTTGGGCCTTTTGAAGAGCCCTAGAGGCTTCTGGAAGGATTATGGTAATGCTTGGACAAGATTTGGATGGGTTCCTTCCCTTGGTTTGATTGGCCTTGATCTCCACCTCCGCATGTGGTTGGGAGTCCCCAGTTCCTCTCTTGATACTCAGTTAAGGGTTGATCAGTATATCGGTCGCCTCCTCTGTGCTTGCTGTCCAAACCGAGCTAAAACTAGAACCTTGGTTCGGCTATCATATCGTTTGATCTCTAAAAACCTATAATCCTTGGGTCAGCTAGATACATTCGACCGACTTTATTGAGGTTGGGTAATTGGTTTCTCCTAGTAATCCTTCAATCATCCATACTTCAGTTAGTTGGCTTGAGTTAGTCAATTGGTTATCTCGACCCGATTGTCAATGGTTGAGTCCTGAATGAGAAACTCATGTTGTTGGGGTAGAACTAGGCTATTAGGTATAAGTTGAATCATTGTAATATGACATGTAGCATACTGCTTTTAAGCAAGAATTAGTTTCGAAGTTTAAATGAATGTTTGGCGATGAGAATTTTGGGCCTTTTGAAGGGTCTTAGAGGCTCCTGGAAGGCTTCTGGTGATTCTTGGACAAGATTTGGATGGGTTACTTCCCGTGGTTTGATAAGCCTTGACCTTTGAAGCAGAAAACCTTCATTCGGTCAGCCTGAATCCTATTTTGAAGGAGTTGTAGCTGATGAATGGGATCCTTTGGTCATTTACTAACATGGTTTCTGCTCCTTCTGGTTGGTCATCCTTGACAGTACTTTTATCATGTAGTCTGTTGACCTTTCTTGAAAGTCATGTTTCCAAAAGAATGAGAGAAGTTAATGAAAAAAGTATATTGATTTATTTTTGTATTCAATACTTTAATAATTGAACTCCCTAGGTTTTTGTATCCATGAACTTCTATAAATAGGGCATGATTAGAGCTTCTTTTATCCTCATGGTTTGAGTGCACATTATTAAGTTTGTTGGTTTCTAGAGGATCTCTATGGCTAGCGGCAAGAATACCCTGGAAGACCATAGTACTGAGGAAGTTTTGGAAAAAGCTTTTGGTGACTTTTCATTGTGAGTCCATCGAGAGAAGGAGCTCAAGAGGAGAGAGCCAACGGAGGGATACAATTGTCTTGAGGGTGAGAAGACCTAAAAAAAGAAATCGAGTTAGGCGATCCAACCCGGGGTGTGAAGAAACCTAGGGTAATAATAAGGCAGATAGATGTTGGTCAACTTGAAGATGTGAGGAGAGTAAAGCAACTTGCTTACAAGAAGAATCAAGTGGAAGACCCTTGAGATGAAGTTACGTTGTCCAACTCGCTGACCATTCTCCGACAAATAAAGGACGCCAACCCCTTGGTGAGCTAACTTCCACGCCTGCTGCGGCTAGCACTCAGCTGGTTGTTTAGACTACCCATAAAAAGACTACAGCTGCCCTGCCCCCTGAATAAAGGTCTGCAATTCAAAAACCAGGCCTTGGGGATAAAACCATGCTCGCTTTGCAGGATCAAGGTCCTATAGTCCTGAAACCAGACCTTGGTTGAGCAGCTATAGATGCCCCATCTATATCGAGTGAGAGTTTTCATTGTTCCAGTGGTTCTAGTTTTATCTCGGTCTGGGCAACGAGCATAGAGGAGGCGACCGATATACTGATCAACCCTTAAGTGGTTATCAAAAGATGGATTTGGGACCCCCAACCAATTGCGGAGGTGGAGGCACTCCAAGAGGAGCTGGCGGCCCTAAGACTAGAGCAATTGATAGAGCTGGTGACTCTTCGAGTGGAGCTAATCAACGTTCAATTGACTTGTTCAATCCATTAAATCCAAGCCTAATCTGACATTGTAGATAGAATTAGGTTTGGAGAGTGTCTGTTGTAAGTTAGTTCAACAGTGATTAGTCTCAGCCAAGATGAATAAGAACATATTTGTAAAATATTTTTTATCTCAATAAAGTATTTTACATTAATTTTCGCAAAAAAAATTAGTTTATATCTCAAATTTTCTCAATTTTTGTGTTGACGTAATTTGGCCTCTTAAAGTTCACATGTGGCTTTGCTACAATATTTGAACATCCATTGGCCCCCCAATAAGTAGAGTTAAAAAAACAATTTTTATGTGCATTCAAATGTTTTTCATCCCTTCTTTTGGTTGACCACTTCTTCTTCGCTCGATCTTCTAGCCATTGTTTCCATGGCAAACATATATTTCCCAAAGTAGTTTGGGGCTTCTCACATAGCCGAGTAATCTACTTTATCTTTGATCGATGCTGCCTCGCTCAACAAGGGTTGTGCTCTTTATATCAATAATCATTTGCACATTGTCGGTCCAGACGGTCAGGTGACTGATGAATTTGGTTATAACTTGCTCTTCTATCATGACAAGTTTTAGTGGGGTCTCCGACTGCTACTTTGCAAGGAGCCCTGATCTATCCTGAATCGTTACAATGTGGTCACTGCCCAACTCAAACTAAACTTGATTGGTGTGATTTTGTGATTTGTGATTTACTGCCGGTGGATAGAGATTTCGTGGTCCTATGGGATTTTCTCCAACATTTGCTTCTTTTGGGTTGAGACGGACAGCTACATGGCCTTTAGTTTGTTTGACCCAAAATTTTCATATGTGTTGACCTCAATTTTGGTTGAGGTTTAGTTTTTCCTCTTTAGTAGCGTAGGGTCTAGCCATAGGACTTTTCCTGTTGACTATTCCTAGAAAACTAAACATGGAACCCTCACCACTAGAAATTCCAAACTCTTCTCCACTCAACTTGAAGTTTCACATGTTGCTCTCAACCTCTAAATACTTAGTAGGTGGGGTCACTGTGGGGGAAACTCAAGATGAGTTACCCTTAGGATTGCTGGACCTTAGAGTTGACCTTGGGTGTTGGTCTGGAGCTAAGACACTCTCTACACTTATCTACACTCACAATCACTCACTACCCTAAACTCAAATTTCTAGCCTAGATCCCAACTCTCATCTACACCCACATTCACTCACAACCCTGAACTCAAACTTCTAGTCTAGATCCCTTGACCATTCTCTACACTCACAATCACTCACAACCCTGAACTCAAATTTCTAGCCTAGATCCCTTGATCTTTACTCACTACACTTATCTTCACTCACAATCACTCACAACCCTGAACTCAAATTTCTAGCCTAGATCCCTTGATCTTTTGGGTACACATGTAGATGGTCCCCTAAACCTACCAGCCCTAGGGCTATGATTTAACTAAGATCACTATGTAGAGGACCCAAAATGGGGTTTCCATTGGTCCATAGATTATTGGTGATGGTTGGTACCTCAAATCTACCAAAATATCCATCTTGGCCTTTTACCCCTAAAACACCACTAAATTACCAAAATACCCCTCCATAGCTAAAAATCCCAAAAATTCCAAAAATTCCCAAAAAATCCCAATAAATCCTAAATATTCCCAATTTAATTTCTCTTAACTACCATATGACCCAATTTAGCCAATTTGACCATCTTTAACCAAAACCCCCAAATTTTCCCTTAAAGACCCAAATTTCTCCAAATCCAACTCAAATGTCCATCAATTTGATCTCAATTGACCACAATTCCAATCCTAAACTAAAATTCACTTTTTATATGACCAAAATAAACTAAATCCAAGCTCAATTGGTCCATGATGTGAACCCAATTTTGATTTGAGTCAAAACCCCAATTTTGACCATATGACATAATCTCACCAAATTGAACCCATAGCTTAGTCAATTGGCCTCAATTAATGTTGAAAAATCTTAATAACATTCCTATAAATAAAAATAAACCATCAATTTGCCTTGGTGAAGCCTCATATCCATTTTATTTTGGCCTAAATCCAAAATTCCCAAATTTTACCCCCAATCGGCTAAGTCCCCAAATTTCACCCAATTGATTGCTTTATCCTACAAATTGGCATCCAATTCATGTTGAAAACTCTTCATGAGGTCCATATTGATCTTTTAAAATAATCATTTTGGACTTAGCCCAAGGCTAACCCAAGCTAGACCCAAGCCTAGCCCAACATGACCAAATTGATTAAAGTTCAAGATTCCATCAAATTGACCCTTCAATTGAACTCAAAACCACTTCCATCCTTCACCAAAGTTGTTCCTTATGATCATCTACACCAAATTCAATAGTTATTTGGGCCAATTGACATGGCTAACCTAGCCTAAACCCAAGTTTTGGTCATTTGCACCCACTTGGACCTATGCACTAAATGTGACCTAACCACCTTAAGGCCACCAAATTAACTCCACCACAGCCATTAGTTGGACTTAGTGACCAGTCCAAACACCATGAAATCACCTAAATCAATCCATGGACCAAAGGTTCCCCAAATTAAGGGATATTATTTCCAAAAATGCACATGCATAAGATATCTTTGCCAAATCAAAGCACATTTGCATTAAATTGCTGTGATGGATTCCTATGGGTTCTTTGAGCTCCTAGCCACCTCCCCCTGGTAGGCCAGCCAGCCTAGTGGCCGGAAAAGCTCAAAACCAAGAGCCACCACATGGCATCTCACATAAATCAAACCTAGAGGCCAGCTCATCCAAATCAAATTGAAGAGCTCCTTTGCCCTCCACCTAAGCACCACAATGCACCCAAACTTGTGCCCTGAGAGCCACCCCATGGCCATTTATATAAAAACTCACCTCCCACGGCCATGGGAAGTGTGCTAAAATTTTCCTAGAGAGGTCTCTCCAAACTTCACACAGAGCTTCCCTAAGATCCCCTCAGTGCATTCCAACCATTTTCCCTCACCCATTCCCATTGTCGGAGCTCAATTTTGAGCTTGAAACCCTACCGGAGACCAGGACAGAACCCAATACACCTCCACACTTCACCAAACTTTAATTTCTTGTGTACACACCTTCACAAGAGTGAAAGAAGCCAAAGCCTCATCAAATCCCCCTTCCACAGAGCCTCTACCAAAGCTCTAGACCAACACCTGAAATTGAGCTTGGTCGAATTCATACCTAGGCCTTACACCAAGATTAGGGACTCAATCCCTAGCCTCCTTGGACCCCAACGAACGTGCCGAGCACCTTTGATTGAAGCCTCCCTTCTCAGATCAACACCTGAAATCGAGCTTGGTTGAATTCATACCTAGGCTTTACACCAAGACCAGGGACTCAATCCCTAGCCTTCTTGAACCCCAAAGAATGTGTCGAGCACCTCTGATTGAACCCTCCCTTCTCAGAGCAAAGGTATAAAACTTCTCCTTCTCCCGAGCTTATTTTGATTCTCCATTTACTTAAGCTTGATCAAAGTATAAAACTCCTCCTCCTCCCGAGCTTGTTTTGATCCTCCATTTACTTAAACTTGATTTCATTGCAATTAACCATATGGATGTGTTCGTCTCACTAAGTCGAGTCCATAGGATCAAACCCAAAGTGATTTGGTTGAGTCTAGGCCGAGATCTTAAGGTCTCCTCCTTCCGAGCTTGTTTTGATCCTCCATTTACTTAAGCTTGATTTCATGGCACCTTAACCGTATGGATGTGTTCGTCTCACTTCGAGTCCATAGGATCAAACCCGAAGTGATTTGGTTGAGTCTAGGCTAAGATCTTAAGGTTTTAGTTCTCCATTTACATAAGCTTGATTTCATGGCATCTTAACCGTATGGATGTGTTCGTCTCACTTAGACGAGTCCATAGATCAAACCTGAAGCAATTTGGTTCAGTCTAGGCTGAGATCTTAAGGTTTTACTGTAGACGGGTACATGATCATTCTATCGGCGATGATGACGAGGAGTTGTTCGATCAAGCGTGTATCAAATGAACGGGGGAGATCGAGCCGGACAGCGCTTCAAGACATAAATCGCGGGCCGAGTCAGCAGCTACGTGGACGGCGGTGTCCAACCAGAGCGCGCCACGCATGCCTTCAGAGCTGCCTAGGATCTAGTCAGCACGCATTGTTTAAATAGATAAATGGTGCTTTTTCTATTTATTTAAATACCCTTAACTTAGAAAATTCATAACTTTGTGCAGAAAAATCACAAAAATAAAATAAAAATACTCACTTGCTCAGTGAACAAAGGAGAACAATGTGAAATAAAATTTCAAGACCATGTTATGCACATTTTATTTTTAATTAATTAAACACTGTTTTGAATCATTTGATTCTCCATGCATAGTGACACATCACCTTGGCTTGGAATTTTAGCATATTGTAGCCTCTGTCAAGGGAAGCATTTTCTAATTTTTCTAAAGTCAGAGGAGCTTCCTATACAGAGACCCATATTTTTCAAGATATTTCACATTATTTCTTTAAGATAATCATGGAAATTATCATATTGGTTATAAAATCCTAAGAAAATTTTGGAAGGTCCATCATGACTAAAGAAACCATTGAAAATAATTTCATGGGTTAAGTCATTTAAAATGTCCTTAAATTTTACAAATACTAAATCACTAAGATAATTAATTTTGAATTAAATATTTAAATGACTTGATTTTTCACTGTGATTTATTATCTAGAGAACTCATCATAAAAATTTTAAAATATTTTGAGTTCATTTGACACCTTAAGCTGATTTTTAAAGATAAATACCACTTTTAACACTTAAATGATTTTTAAAAATCAAAATATATCTAAGAAAATTATGAAACTTAGTTTTTTGAGTTCTCTGTGATCAGGGGTCTTTTCTAAAAATAAAATAATATTTAAAATAAAAACTTGATTTTTAGCCTATAATAAATATTTAAATAATTAAAAATTCATAAAAATCATAAAAATAAAAAAACTCATGAAAATGTTCTAAATTATTTCTTAATCACTTAGGAACAATTAGAATATTTTTCTTGATTTTCTAAATAAAGATATTGAATTTCACCAATCACTTAGGAACAATTAGAATATTTTTCCTGATTTTCTAAATAAAGATATTTAATTTCAACTTTTAAAGACTAAAAATGAGTTTTCACTAAAATAATTCCAATAAATCAAAGAAAAATTTGAGAAATATGAAATCTTTTTTAGAAAAGGCTAAAAATGAGTTTTTCACTATAAAAATTCCAGTAAATCAAAGAAAAATCAGAAAAATCCTAATCACTTAGGAACAATCAAAATATTTTTCCTGATTTTCTAAATAAAGATATTTATTTTCAAAGCTTAAAAATAATTTTTATTTAAAAGGCTAAAAATGAGTTTTCACTAAAATAATTCCAATAAATCAAAAAAAAAATATAAAATTAAGGCTAAAAATGAGTTTTCACTAAAATAATTTCAATAAATCAAAGAAAAATAAAAAAAAATATAAAATTTGCTCCTCTAAGTTTTCTGACTTTAGAGAGATTTTCCAAAAATACAAAACTTAATTTTCACCACTTAAAATATTTTATTTTTATTAAATAACCCATAACTTAAAATAATTCTAATAAATCACAGAGAATTCAAAAAATTATGAAATTTGTTCCAAAGACTTCTCTGGTTTAGGTCTACCTCCGGTAAAAATTTCAAGGGATTATAATTTATCTTGGTCAAGTTAGGAATTTTCTTTGAAAAATCCTATCTTTACATGAAAATAATTACATAAAAAAAAATCACATTTTCTCCTCCGATGTCTTAATTAACCAATGAATGAGGTAGGATAAAAATAGTCATTTGAATTGAATTTGACAAATTATGAAGTATTAGAGCCTTAGGGGCAAATGTGTAATTTTGCATTGGAATTGAATTTGACAAATTATGAAGTGTTAGAGCCTTAGGGGCAAATGTGTAATTTTAGAAATTTAGCCAAAGTCATTTGGATTAAATTTGATAAATTATGAAGTGTTAGAGCCTTAAGGGAAATTGTGTAATTTTGGAAATTTTATCTTAATTAACATTTAGGCTTAATTCAAGGAGGAAAATGGGCAACCTCTGATCTTAATCAGTTTATTTGGATTTTTGAAACACAAGGGGTTAATTGTAATTATGAAGTGTTAGAGCCTTAGGGGCAAATGTGTAATTTTGGAAACCTTGCCTTAATTAAACATGTTAGGCTTAATCCAAGGAGGGGAATGGGTAACCTCTGATTTTAATCAATCCATTTGGTGCTTGAAGCACAAGGGGTTAATTGGTAGAAAATAATTTCAATTTCCTCATTAAAAGATAAGTTAATAAATTTCTAAATTATTAAGATTTAGAAGTTTATTAAAATTAGATGATCCTGGACTTAGGGGTATAAATTTTGAAGTTAATAATTAATCAATTTAATACCCCTATCTTGATCTTCAAATAAAATCCAAATCATGAATCATGACCACTTAAAGCTTAACCCTTGACTAATTAAGATACTCACCTAGGTCTTAAGGGCTTAGTGGTGACTTAGGCTAAAGTAAAAATTAATTCAAACACCTTTGAAACAGCACTAAGCCTAATTAGGATTAAAATTTGGCTAAGTGTTCAAATTACACTAACTCCCCTTCAAGTGTCTTCACCCACATAATTCTCAAATTAAGTGATAAGTGATAATTACCCTGTTCTTAAGGATAATTGAGACATCAGGGTTCACTGAGTAATAAGGGTATTTGTAGAATGAATCATGTCGGCAGTATTTTTGGTGTGGGGTTTGCCTATAAGAAGCTGTCGGTCATCGGAATTGAAATCCCGTTGCCCGCTTCGGAAGGACATTTTTAAAAATTTTAGTTTTGAAAAAGATGAAGTTAAACTGACCCCATAATTTTCATAGTTTAAATGAAAGAGCGCTTTACCTCAAATCCTGTATCTATCCCGAAGGATGAACACAAGAATTGAGGGT
>JXCR01116321.1:0-11083 GCA_002079205.1 Phalaenopsis hybrid cultivar
AAAAGGGTCACTGTATTTAGTCAACATAAAGAAAATTAAAAACTTGTAATGATACAGAAAAAACCAACGAAAAGTTCAGCTGGTATAACAAAATGCCAACAATGCAAAAAATTCCAGGCAACAAAGAAACAGCACCGGAAGCTCAATGGATAAACTAAATAAATCCAATGGAAAGCAGCAGTGGCATAGCAGGATTGCAAATAAACCTGCTTTGATACAATGATGAAAGGTGAGAATAGAAGTGGAACAATTTGTGAAGAACGAAAAAATCAATTCTTCTCGTTAACTCTTTTTATGTAGCCGACCCGCTTCAACCATCCATTATTTATAGGAGGAATTTATAAATCCTAATCAGTTCATCTTTGTTATTTCTTCTTGAATTTCAAAGAAAACAAATCTATAAACACACCAGATTTCATATTTCACACAAGAAAATGGAAACAAAAAAAGCTTTGGATTGCCACCACAGATACTTGGACTGTCGCCAATTTCCATAAATCAATAGTTTTCATGTGATATACGAAGTCTCAAAATCCATTTTATGTTAACCATGATGACGCGGGGGTTTTCCTCCCCTGCTAAACCGGTTTAGTTGACAGGGAAGGACCGGCCAACCCCTTGGACTAGGAATTTCCGAACAATAAGAGGAAAAGGACCGGCCAACCCCTTGGACTAGGAATTTCCGAACAAACCCCCCGCCCCCCGGTTCTATTGCCACCTTCCTGTGTCCTGCCCTCTTCCCCACAGCCAACCTCCCTACAGTCGGCCCTCACAAATGCTCCATCCCACGGCTGCAGTAACACCATCTCCCTTTCACAAATGTTGTTCAGTCATCAGCCACCACCCTTGTCCTTGCCCTAGGGTGTGCTTGTGTTTGTTTGTCGTTTATTTCCTATTCTAACGAATCTTGGTTGTAACCTTCTTGAATTTTAGCAATACTATTTCTATTCCTACTGTGGTTTGAGCTTCCTCGAGTATCACATGAAAGTATATTTGTTTTAAATTTTTAAACTTCCTTGATACATTCAGCAAAAAGGTTCAGAGAATCAAACAAAACATAAGCAAATGAGCAGTTTAGCAGATTAAAACGCCCCATTAACTTCAAATAAAAGAAGACAATCAAATCACCTTGAGTTATCATTTCGAATAGTCCTTGCATTGCCAAATGCTTCCAAAAGTGGATTTGACTGGAACAATAACGCCCAAAAAGGTCACAAATACAGTTAAAAGAGCACAATCACATCCTAAAAACCAGTAGCAATGCACCATCGCACATCATCTTCTAGAAATGGTAGAATAGCATACCTCAAGCACTTGTTGCTCCACTGAACGGTCATCAAAAGCTGCTCGACCACCAACAAATGTTAAATATTGCATGATCAGCTTTGTTGTCTCAGTCTTCCCAGCACCACTTTCTCCACTAACCAAAATGGACTGACTTCTACCTTCACACATCATCGCTCTAAAGCAAGGAAATGAGCTATCAATAGCTGGCCATACATCACATAATAGAGGCTGAAAAGGGACATGCAACGTTACACACCTGTATGACGCATCAGCTACAGCAAAAACATGTGGGCTCAATTCTCCAAACCGAATACCTTTGTATTGCTCCATCATATGTTCATTGTATAAATGAGGAAGCATCTTGAATGGATTTACAGCTATCAATATGCTTCCTGTATATGTCTATAAAAAAAAATGTCAAGCAATCACAGTAAAAACAAGTAAGAACATCAGTGGGAAAGACAATAAAAGCTATTTGTTGCTTTTCAACCTAAATAAACTCATGCAAAGAAGATGTAGACTTTACCCCATATGCTTTTGCAAGAAACTTGCAAGAAACTGCACCAAGAATATGTTATTGTAAAACAAATAAATTTTAAAATGAGATAAGCGGTTTAAAAGAGTTGCAAGGAAACAAAAAAATTGTGTGTTCAAAATGAATGGGGCAAGCAAGCAATTATTGAACATGCAATGGTATAGAAGAGATGGTGTAGTTGTTAAAGACCACCTAAGGCAGGTTTTTCACAAATCCTAGGAAACCGTCCTACATCATTGTGCTTGAAGCCACATTGTTAATGAAGCGGGACAATTTAACTTAAAATATCAGCGAGTGAACAATCTAACTAAGAGTTTTAAGTTCTTCGTTTAACTCAATTGGCCAAGACAGGCTCACATTGAAAACTTCCAATTAACTCATTATTATATTCTGAAAGCAGCATTGCTAATCAATTTTCATTTAAGCAGCACTTTAATTCTCACATTATATCTCAAAGTTCTATTTTTAAAATTTCTTGCATCTAGTTAACGAAGCTCGGGTATATTGTTCACAGTGAAGGTGATATTGATGGTTGTTATTAGTCGGATGGCTGAAGTGAAGGAATGCATCGGACTATTGTGTGATAGAAAAATACCGCTTAGACTTGAAGGAAAAATTATAAGATAGTGGTGGAAATGCAAAGCTTTATGGCGCAGAATGTTGGCCTATAAAATAGAAGCATAAAATTAAGTTAGGTGTTGTTGAAATGAGAATGCTCAAGTGGATGAGTGGTTTTACAATTAGAGACAAAATGTGAAATGAATATATTTGTGAAAGGGTTGGGGTAGCTCCAGTGGCAAGACAAGATTAGAGAGAATCGCTATAGATGGTTTGGTCGAAATATGCGTCGATGACCCAATCAGGAGGGTAGAGGTTTTAGATTTGACTTATGTTAAGAAAGGTAGACCTGGACCTAAAAAGACTTGGGCATGTCGTATAAAAAACGATCTTAATATAATAGAATTAAGTGAAATTATGACACGCAAGAGGACACCGGAGAAAAAGGATTCATATAATTGACCCCACTTAGTGGGAGAAAGGCATGTTTTTGTTGTTCTATATTAATGAAGATCCATTCTCGATACAATATAAATACATCCGAATTTTGTCTTATGCATGGAAATTTCCCAAAAAATTATTAACACCTAAGTTTTGCATGGCAAAAAAGAGTATGTCAAGATGGACGAACCAAGTTTGTTAATTTTGGAATGATCAGCTAAGGTATGATTATATTTTTTTGAAAAGTTGGAGAGAAGAAATAATAATTGAAAATAGGCTTAATTGACTTGAACATGCACAGGAAAAAGTGGAAATTGAATCAACTAAACGGGTTAATGATGAAATGGTGTTGAGGATTAGGAAAGTGAAAGAATATACCTACTATAACATAGATGCAAGTGTTTAAAATGATTCACAAATACTATTTTAAGACCTCATTCAACATAAAAAAAGTAACAAACGAAAAAGGAGAAGTTAATAAAGCAACCCCAATTGGTTGGAATAATGCAAACAATTATAAGCTTGCTTAACCTCAAAAACAATCAAATGAAGTTAAAAAATGTGTAAATCAAAGTGCTAAAATGAATATCACACTACAATAAAAGGCCTGGAACAACAAATGTAATTAACTGCAAAAACCACAATTCATCCCAGACAGCATTTGAGTAAATTCTACTTAAATTTAATAAAACAATTTGTTCAAATGAATAATTTAGAGATGAATGTTACTGGAGTAATTGATCTATATACCAGATCGCAAGCTTATGATTCAATTCCAACTAAATTTGTGCTTTGGAATATTTAATAGATTATCCTGCATTAAAAACTTTTAAAGAATAACTAAGTCCTTCCAGAAAACAAATTTAAAAAGGATGGTGACTCAGAGTAAAGGAAAACCCATTCCTTACAAAAATACAAGCATGCATGTATGTGTTATATAAACATTAATATGCATGAATGCATTATATACAAAGGATATAACATCTTTTAACATAGACAAAAATTTATTTAGGTAGTCGACAACCAACGTAAAATTTGTCGAAAAATCATGACATGAAACATTTTGATCGTTGTGTAAACGCTAGGGGGTTCCCTGGAAGCGACACGTTGTATGGTCTGAATACAGTGAAAAGCATGCAAGGACCGGCACTTGGGTATAGTGTCAAAAAAGTCGGGGTACCCACATTAAGGACGGATGCGGGTAAAGAAGTTAGTCCATAAATCTAATATTAGGATAGAATCATGGAATATAGGTACCTCACAAGTAAATTAAGGGAATTAGTTGATATTATGATTCGTAAAAAGATAAATAACTTATGTACTCGGGAAGCTAAATGAGTTAGAGAAAAGGCTAAGGAAATTGATAACTTAGATTTTAAACTATGGTATTCAGGAAAGAGTAGCACTAGAAATGGTGGTGTAATTATAAAGAAGAGTTTGAAAAATTATGTTATAAAAATTAATAGAATTATAACCCTTAAGATTATTGTTGATGCTAAGATTTTTAATATTATAAGTGAAAAGACCTAAAAGACTTAATACAAAAAATATCTCTTGAATAAAGAACTTTATTGGAGGAGATTTAAAGGCACATGTCGGTAGAGTGGTAAAAAATTTTAGAGATATTCACGGTGGGTATGATTTTGGAATGATTAATGAAGAAGATAGAGTAATATTAGATTTCATTTTAGCATATGATTTATTATAAATAATATTTTATTCAAAAAAAAGAGATGAGCATACTATTTCTTATAAGAATAGATTTAATAAAACACAAATTGATTATTTTCTTATGAGCAGAAGAGGTCGTCGAGAATGTATAGAATGTAAGGTCATTCCAATTGAGGATTTAAGTACTCAGCATCGATTATTAGTTTGGATTTTAATATGAAGAGTTGTAAAATAAAGAATACTATAAATTATTGTCATATAATTAGATGGGTGCACCTGAAAGACATAAATAAAATTATTTTTATGAGTAAACTTTCAGATTTCAAGATTTGGAATGTTCATAAAAAAGCAAATTTTATGTGGGATAAAGTAACAAACACTATTAAACAAGTGGCGAAAGATAAGTTTCTATAAATAAAAATAGTTTGTCGTTGAATAATAATGTGCAATAAAAGATAAAACATAAAAAGATAAGTTAAAAAGATTGGTTTAAATGTAAAAGCTTGGAGANTATGAGTAAACTTTCAGATTTCAAGATTTGGAATGTTCATAAAAAAGCAAATTCTATATGGGATAAAGTAACAAACACTATTAAAAAAGTGGCGAAAGATAAGTTTCTATAAATAAAAATAGTTTGTCGTTGAATGATAATGTGCAATAAAAGATAAAACATAAAAAGATAAGTTAAAAAGATTGGTTTAAATGTAAAAGCTTGGAGACTAGAAAAAATATAAAATGACCTATAGGGAGTGAGAGAACAATTTGTGTCGTTAAAAATTTTGTCTATTTATAATAGCTTAGATACTAAAGAGTGAAAAATATATGTATAAATTAGTTAAACAAAGAGAAAAAAATAAAGATTTAACTCAAGTAAAGCATATTAAAGATGAAAATCAAAGTGTTTTTCTTAGAAAAATATATTCAACATAGGCAGATGAGTTATTTTGATAAAATTTTCAAAGAAATTTATGAAAATATGATCGACATTAGTGATCTTAATATCATTATTAATAATAAAATATTTCATTCTTTTTGTCACATTAGTAAAAAATATGTTGAGGAGGCTTTAGAGAAAACCAATGGTGAAAAGTCTGTAGGATCTGATGATATCCCAATTAAAGTATGAAAATATTTAGGAGATTTAAACATTTCTTAGCTTCCTAAACTCTTTAATATTATTTTAAAACTAAAAGACGCCTGAGTGGAGAAACATTCTTTTGGTCTCCATTTTTAAGAATAAAGGGGATGCACATAAGTGCGCAAATTATAGAGGAATTAAGTTGATGTGTCATACTTCAAAATTATGAGAGAGGGTTATTGAACATAGGTTAAGACGTATTACAAAGATTTCTCATAATCAATTTGGATTTATGTTGGGCAAGTCTACCATGGATGTTATACATTTATTGAGAGGTATGATGGAGTAGTACAGATAGAATAAGGAGGATCTACATATAATTTTTATTGATTTAGAAAAAGCTTACGATGACGTCCCATGAGATATTCTTTGGAGAATTCTAGAGAAGAAATCTTATATTCAAGTCATTGAAGATGTGTATACCATAGTTATTACTTGTGTTCGAACAGAAAGAGGATTGACCAAATATTTTCTTATTTCAGTTGGTTTACATCAGGGATCGTGTTTAAGCCCATATCTTTTTTCTTTAGTTATAGATGCTCTTACTGAATAATTACAGGAAGATGTACCTTGGTGTATGTTTTCCGCTAATGATATCCTTCTTGTGGATAAGACTAGAGAAAAAGCTAAGGAAAAAGTTGCATTATGGAAGTCTAAATTGGAGTCTAAAGGCCTTCGTTTGAGTAGAACTAAAACTGAATACATGGAATGTAATTTTAATAGTAGCTTTAGTGACAGAGTTGTAACTATGAGTGATCAAATTATTAGAAGTTGTGAACGCTTTAGATATCTCGGATCTATCGTTCAAAATGATGGTGATATAGATGGGATGTTATTACTAGAATTCAAATAGGTTGGCTGAAGTGAAGGAATGCTTCGGGTCTATTGTGTGATAGAAAAGTACTACTCAAACTTAAAGGAAATTTTATAAGATGGTGGTGAAAACTGCGATGTTCTATGGCGTTGAATGGTGGCCTTTAAAACAGAAGCATAAAACTAAGTTAAGTGTTGTCGAGATGAGAATGCTTTGGCGGATGAGTGGCTTTACACATAAGACACAAAATGCGAAATAAATATATTTGCGATATGAATGGTGTAGCCCAGTGTCGGACAAAATTAGAGAGAGTCGTCTTAGATGGTTTGGTCACATTAAACGTCGACCATCTAATGATCCGATAGGGAGAATAGATGTTTTAGATTTAACTTATGTTAAGAAAGGCAGAGGTAAGCCTAGAAAGACTTGGGCATATTGTATAAAAAATTATCTTAATCTATTAAAATTAAATGAAAATATTACACTCAATAGGACGCAATAAGGAAAAAGGATTCATCTAACCGACCCCACTTAGCGTGATAAAGGCTTGTTGTTGATGTTGTTGTTGATGTAAAAATTTATTCTTGAGACAATTACCTTTTAAGTTAAAGCAATTAACTCATTGACTCGATGAATTGCAAAGAAAAGAAACAACCTATGCACAACATTTTGGTGACCAAATTGATAATCTTTATTTGAATTATATTAAGCAAGATAAGGAAACTGAGAAATATGCAATGCCCTTCACAAAGCCACCACTAGCATAATTATTTTAAATTAAATCCGTTAATACTTTTCTAGTCATTGTTGATAGACGATCATATAATTTCATTTGATCCAAGCTCTAATCTAATAGTAAGTTCTATATAAAGAAATTGCAAAAAAGCCTATTTGTACAATAAAAATATAGATAAATATACAAAGTTTTACGCAACTCGTTTTAAAAATCTATACAATTCTAGGACTGGGACGCTATCACCCATATTTACATTAAATCAAGGGGCATTTACATCAATACCACACAATTCTCATGTATTTACATATATAACACCTAAAATTTGATATTTACATATATAACACATGCATATGTATGGTTCCAAGAGATAAGTCAAATCTAAAACATTCTCACCCTCAAACTAAATGGTAAAGAAAAGGTTTGCAAAGTCCCTTGTGAATATATCAATGAGTTAGTTGCACATTGGGATATAATAAGAGCAAATCAAACCTTTTTATGTTCTTTATTTATGAAATTCATGTCAAGCTCCATAGTTTTGGCTAATCATGTTGGATAAAATTATGGGCAATGTTAATGACAGACTTGTTATCATAGAATTACATGATAGGTTCCTCCTTATTTATCTAACCCCCTAATATAATTTTTAACAATAGGAGTTCAATAAATCCTTGTGTTATTTCTCTTAACTCAAATTAAGCTCTTGATCTTGAAAAAACCGCTTGTTATCTTGCTCAATGTTATAAAGTTTCATTCTAATAATGTGCAATAACATAAAATTGATATTCAAACAAAATGATCTCACCCAGCCAAATTTAACAAAACCTTCACGTTTTAAGATTTCATATGTTTTTATCTCATATGATTTAAAGCATTTCTTTGTTGAACTATGATCACTTCTATGCCTAGAAAATAATTAAGCTTAATGAGCTTGTTGATTTCAAGTTTTGCAATAAATTTTTTCCTAAGTTGCTTCTTTTGTTCACTGTCATCATGGGTCACAATTATATCATCAACATAAATTATAATAATTGCTACTCTTCCATCAATCAAGTGTTTTATAAAAAGTGTGTGGACTCGTTGACTTTTTTAATATCATTCAAATCAAAGCATTCATGAATCTATCAAATCATGCCCTTGATGAGTGTTTCAAACAGAATCATGCCTTTTCACATACATACTTGGTACTTCAAGAATGACTCATTGAACCCAAATGGATATCGACATAAACCTCTCCTTCACATCACCATGTAAGAAAGTATTTGTTACATTTTATTGATGCATTGAACATCCAAAGTTAGCAAACAAAGATAATAAAACATAAAGATTATTCATTTTTAAAAAGGAGAAAATGAATCACCAGATTTGTATTTTTAGCTTATTTATTTATTAATTTTTTAGCCTCATTTGTATTAGTTCCATGAGATTCAACATGGAACTAATACAAAGTTGCCCTCTTGATGATATACTTAATGGTAGTGTATTTTAAAAGTCTAGTCATATCATTTAGCTTCTAACTTGTCTTTATATCTTTTTACGCTTCCATCAGGTTTATATTTTTAAGGAAACATCCATTTATCCAACTTTTTTTTTTTTTTTTTTTTTTGTGATTTTTTGGTAACTCCACTTCTTCCGAGTTGATTCATTACTAAAGCATTTACTGTAACACCCGATTTTGACAAATTTCAGGTATACCTCAAATTTCGCATCCCACAAAATTCGACCAAATAGATTTTGTAAAATCCAATACGTCGAATCGATCAATTTGATATACAGGATTAAGAATGAATTTTAAACTCGTGAAAAAATATAAAATTATGAAGTTATAAGTTTAATTAATCATATATAATATTAATCCCCTTCCCTAATACTGGGTTATTGTTTCCAACCATCTTTCATCGCACATATGTGTGCATGCAGTGGTGTGAATTTATCCAGTGGCTTTGAAGTATTGAGTATGGAGAAATATATATACATGTTCTTAACTTAAGTTAGTTGCATTAATTTCATTCTCTTCGTTCTTCTATATCGCAATCCGAGTGAGAAGAGCAGGGAGGTCGGGACTCTCGGGTAGGAGTTTTGGGAAGAATCAAGGTAACATAATCCCTTGCAAGCCTTAGATCACTTTCTTTTTCTCCGAGCTGATTTGTTCTCTCAGCTTGAAGGAGCCCGCCATTCCAACACTGTAGCTGAAGTAGGAAACGCGTGCGAACTCACGGCAGAGAGCCGCAACTCACCGACGGAAGCTCCGAGGAGAAATCAGTAAGAATCGCACTATTTGAAAGATTCATTTATTTCCTTACATTTCTATTTTTACGTTTGTCATAAATCAATGCACTTTGTCATTTTCAATTGACGTAGTGGGAGATGAGCATGTGACAGAGACTTCAAACTTGATTTGTCAACTTTCGTATGAATCTTTAGTCAGAAAATCAGCGAAATAAAGAGGATAGCAGGAAGGGGAAGAAGAATAGGAAGTATCAAAGAAGAGTTAGTTATGCAAAGAAGTCCATTTAAGGTAGAAAAATTTTGTTAGGGGTTGAATCATGAAATAAGCTAAGATTTCAAGAAGTCCTAAGATTTTTATAAATTTCGCATTGCTTACACTAGACATCGAGCTCAAGACGAGCTTGGGGAATCTCATCATAGAACTGATTCGTCAATTTAGGTGAAATAATTTTATGCTAGCTTAAGAAAAATAACTCTATATTTATTTTCATGTGATTATGTATGTGATGCTATCGCATCTAAAATTTTCTGCAGAATGTGGATGAATATTTGTAAGAATGCAAACTTGAATTATCACTTATGATACATATAATGTTACTATGTTATGAATCTGATGAGCATAGTTATGAATCATGGTTTGTAGATATTTATTTACTATGACTCACGGATATAATATATGAAATGTCTATGATAAATGTTTGTTATAAGAATTATGGTTTAAGAAATGTCATAAGTGATATTATATGTGAGTTATTAAATGAATACTTGCAAGTATAGATGATAGAGAACAATAGAATTCCCGACTCTTGGTATTCAGACGAAATGAAGTTCCAGGAACCATTGGGATCAGAGGGTGACTGAACAAATGGAATCGTTGATACCAGGGAGGTTATTGATGACTACTATGGGGACCAAACTTTATCAATAGCTAATGTGGCATTCGGGTTCAATGACGACCCAATGATATGACATGACGTGAAAATAGTTGAGATCTACACAATTATAAGTGACATTCTTATGATTAGATTGATGACTCTTATGAATATGCTTATGATTACACACATATGAATGATTACATATTTTATATAGTCAACATAAACATTACATGTCTTTTCTTTTACAACTTTTATACAATTATATCATAATAAGACATGTGTTGTGAATATTTACATGCACTAGTAATATACAAGCAAGAATTTTTTTTTAATCTATAAAATTTTATTTTAATCTTGATTATTCTGCTAAACTCGTTGTTATTCACTCTACATTAATAACTTTCAAGAATGGGTAAGAACAACTAGAACGAGTATTCAGGTGTGACTTATACAGCTTTTACATTTTTACAGTTTTGGGACATTATACACACTTTTTTGTATATATTTTTTTTATGTTGGATTTAGCAGCTCTGTATATATTTTGGTGAAATGATTTTTCACGCTTCCAAGTAATGTGAATGAATTATGAAAAATATATATATCAAATATATTTATGGCGATTTAGTTAGACAACTTCATCACCCATTGGAACATGATTCCACAAGTCGGGAAGTCGGGAAGTCGGGAAGAGCGTTGATGAAAATTACAATGACCGAACCATTCACCTCTATCGTTCCACGGATAACCCTTAGAGAGGGCAATTGGAGGTGACAGTTTCACTAGTGACTTCCTTCAAATTCTT
>JXCR01116322.1:4644-21588 GCA_002079205.1 Phalaenopsis hybrid cultivar
TCTTGAGCTTTCCCATAATGATCTTACCTTCTAAACATTAGAGGTTAGGACCAATATGTGGAATTTCAAGTTGAGCAAAGAGAAGAATTTTGAATTTCTAATGGTGAGGATACCTTTTCTAGTTTTCTAAGACTAGTCAATAGGAAAGTCCTATGGCTAGACCTAAGCTACTAAAGAAGTTTTCTAGACCTCAACCAAAAGTGAGGTCAACAGTGGTATAGTAGAAAGGAAAGCTTTGATGTGTAGATGGATAACCATCAAAGCATAAATAGATGTTTTGAAGTTAAGTACCAGACTAGACATTTATTTGAGAATGTATGTTGCAGTAAGAATATATTCCCTCGAAAAATATTTTGAAACTTGATAGAAATCATAATTGAGTAGGATACTTCAAGAAGATGTATGTTCTCTCTCTCAGCTATCTCATTTTGTGGTGGGTTATTAATACACGAACTTATGTGAATGGTTCCATCTTTTGAAATATAGGACCCGAGAATGACATTGAAATAGTTATTTGCATTATCAGTTTTAAGGATATGAATTTTGATAAATGAGTTTCTCATATCATTGAATGTATGAAATATTTGTGTTGTTTTAGATTTCTCTATAATAAGGAATACCAAAGAAATTCTAGTGTAATCTTTAATAAATGAGACAATCCATCTAGCCCTATTTAGTATTTTAATATTTAAATGTCCTCAAATATCACTATGGATAATGAAAAAAGATGTGAAGGTTTTTATTGGGTCATGGAATAACTATTTCTTGTGTGTTTAACAAGTTGAGATATCTAATAAAAATTATGGTTTTTATTGATAAAAAAATTAAGATACAATTTTGCAACATAATTAAAATTAGGTTGGCCCAGAAGATAATGACATAACCTGTTTTTGGACAGATATAGACACAACAGACTTGAAAATTTGAGATAAAGATGAAAGTGTGATTATTTTTTTTTTTCAGAGAAATTTTTTTTTAGCAGGTATAAATCTTGATGCATTTAAATATTGTCAATCACCTTTCTCAACTCCATATGAAATTCACAAGAGTTTTTTATGGAATTTAATTATATATTTCATATCATAAGTAAGCTTACTAATTGGAATCAAATTATAGTTCAAATGTGAGACATATAAAATAGAGGCAATAGTAGTTTCTTGAGAGAGCTCCACTTTTATTTTTTGTAATTTTTGAGTATCTTTCATCTGCAAGTCTGACTAATTTTGATGTAGAAATCCCTTGACTAAAACATTGATGTCTTCGGTCATATGAACAGAAGTTCCATATGACCGAAGAATCGATGATCCAAGTTCTAAATTTCCCATTACTGGAAAGATGGAGAAGGATATGTTACCTTGGTGTGTCATGAGATTGCCATGCTTTTCTGAATTACCTCCACTATGTTTTTTCAGGAGTTTAGGAGTCATTTGGATAGAATTCTTGGTCTTTTATTCAAATTAACCTTCATAGTAGAACTTGATGTCTTCATTCCATACTTTGTCATAAACCCTATTTGTATTTAGGGTTATTGCTAGCTCCAGGAAGGGGGTTGATTGTTGCTTCTGCAGGTCAGGAGAATTCCGACAGAGAAGCTTAGTGTATTGTGAATTTGGTGGAGGCTTTACTGCTAGGATGATTCTGGAGGCAGAAATTGAACATATGAGATTCTATAGGGAGATTTCTGGTGCCAGGAAGAAGAGGAGGGGCTCCGATAAAGGGCCTGCAAATTGACTAAAGGTATTCTGACAAAGGAGGGCCTACAACAAGACTGATTCCAGCTGCATGTAGAGTTTTAACGATAGAGAAGAACAAAAGAGGGCATGTAGGGATAATTCTGGCTAAGGGTACATTATGAAGAATTTCTGTTACAGGGAAGAGACAAGAAAGGACATGTAGGGGGGAATCCAGTTGAGGAGAAGCAAAGTTGAATGGTAGCAAGAAGAAAAAAAATGGGAGTTTTGGGTCCTCTAAACGCTACAATCCCATCACTGGAGAAAAACGAAAGTTTTGGATCTCTGCACACCACAATCTCGCCGCTGGAGGAATGGGTGTTTTTGGTCTCTGCACGTCTGTCGGTCGCCTTTATCGTTGCACTAACGTCGGTCTTACTTTTGTTGATGTCGTCGTTGTCGGTGTTGAGGAGTAACCAATTTGTTTATCGTTATGCTACCTGCTTTCACAAATTTTTTCAACTCATATCATGTTGATGGACCTAAGAGAGAAGAAATCAGGGGAAGTAAGATATTAACGAAAACAAAAAAAATGTGTGAGAAGCTTTCATAAGGAAATCATTGTTACCAAAGAATCTTTACTAAAGCTAATTACTAGAGATTTCAGGTTGATATGTCTATTCCGAGATTTACATCTTTTTATAGGGATGAGTTCCTATAGTTAATTACATCTTAAATAATTCATAATTACTTAAGAAAACTTCCAATTAAGGTTTAAATTTGTTCTCAGAAAGTTCAAAGATGATGTCAAGGAAAGGAATGTCATAGTCCTATCCAAAGGGTAGTGGATACCAAACAATTCTAGAGTTTTGTTTAGTTGTGGTTCATCTTTTTTACCAATGTTTTGAGTGGCCAGAACGATTATCCCATAAAATAGAGTTAACATACTCTATAACATGTAAAGAAAATCAAGGATGCGTTTGCGATGAATTTTGCCTTTTCTTCAGTACCCCTGCAAAACAAAGCTAGCAGAAAAAAAACATTTTTTTGTTTTTTTTTATTTTTTTTGTTGATTTTTTATTTTTTGACAACCCGGTCAAGATGTTTATGACTTCGTCGTCCCGGGGTCATCGGAACACCCTAGTCTACTTAGCCTGAGCAATGGTCAACCTACTATGACTGGAAAATTCTTGTCAGCAAACACAGATTGCATCATCCAAGATATCTTTGTAAATCAGAATAGGCTAGGCTAAAATTGCGTTCAGTGATCTTTGTTAATTAAGATTTCATTTAAGTTTTAATGTCTTTTTTAGATTTTGGGGGTTGAAAATTTTAGGTTACTTAAGACTTCTTTATGGATTAATTTTTGTTATTTTTGCATTTAATTTGTTTGGGATGACTCAGTCAAGATCTTATGGTTTCGTTATCCAGGAGTTAGGTTTTACAGTTTGATTAATCACGAATGACTGAAATTAGCAGCCATGGGTTGTCTCTTCCAAAATATCTTCTTAAACCTGGTTTTATTTTGGGGTTTAAGTTTAAATTTTAATGTCTTTTAAGGTAAATTTTATATCACTTCATTTAGGTTGGTTTGGTAATTTAGCACAAATTATTCCCAACTAAGGCTAAATATGCTTTTGCTTTCAAATAAAAGCCCTCCTTGACCTTCAACCGCTTATGTTTAGAAGATGAAATTCATAATAATCCGAGTTAACCTGAATCAGGTTGTTTTTCTCTGGGATTATCTTCAAACTTATTTAAGTCGACTCTGGTTTAGGATTGACCCAGGTTAACCTAGTTTAATCGAAATTAAACTAGTTCTACTTAGCTTAAATTGACTTATACTAAGTCAAGTCTAAACCAAGTAAGATTAACTTATAAGTGAACCAGGTTAAACTAGACTGATCCAAGTTAAATATGCTTGGTTAAATGAAGTTAAATTAAACTTAGACACGGTCGAAGTTAATTTAAACTTAACTTATTTGGTCTAATGTAGGTTTGACTTAAATCAATCTTTAGTTAGATTAAGTCTCAAATCAAGTTTGAAAATGAGTTTCAAGTTGGGTTGATTAGAGATTGAATTAACCCGAGTTAAGTTAGATTAATTCGATGATTTAGTTGGATTGGATAAGCCTGAGTTGAGTCGGGTTGATCCAGTGGTACAGTTGAATTGTATTAACTTGAATTAGGACGGGTTGACTCGATAGTTAATTTAAATTGGGTTAACCCGAGTTAGGCTGAGTTGCCCTAAGTCTAAACTAAGTTAGACTTGAGTTAAACACAAAACTCAAAGTTAGGTTCAATTTGAGATGAACTATGGTTAAGGTTTGGTCTAGTCCGAGTTACAACTAGGGTTTGGTATTTGGTTCAATTTGGATTGAATCTATGATTTAGGTTGACTTAAGATCAATTTGAGTTGATTCCTAAGTTTTAGGTTATCTTAGGTTCAATATTGGTGGAACCTAATGTTTATGTTGACTTAGATTCAATTTGATTTGATCATAAGGTTCAAATTAACTTAGGTTCAATTTAGGTTGAACTTAAGGTCAGGTTGGCTCAAGTTCAATTTGCATTGAGCCTAAGTTATAATTTGGGTTGAACCTAAATTTTAGGTTGGCTCAGGTTCAATTTGGGTTGAACCAAAGGTTCAGGTTTACTTGGGTTTAATTTGGGTTGAACCTAAGGTTCAGGTTGATTGAGGTTCAATTTGGGATGAACCTAAGGTTTAGATTGACATAGGTTCAATTTGGGTTGAACCTAAGGTTTAGGTTGACAAACGCTCAATTTGGATTAAACCTACAGGTTGACTTAGGTTCAATTTCGGTTGAATCTAATGTTTGGGTTGACTTAGGTTCAATTTGGGCTTAACCTAAGTTTTGATTGACTTAGGTTCAAGTTGGGCTGAACTTAATGTTTAATTGACTTAGGTTCAATTTGGGCAAACCCAATGGTTTATCTTAATTTAGGTTTAATTTGGGTTGAAGCTAAGGTTTACATTTATTAATTCTATTATATGTTAGACTTAAAGATTTAGGCTCAATGTGGGTTGAACCTAAAGATGTTTGGTTAAGTCTAATGTATGTTAGACTTGAAGGTTTAATTTAGGTTAAACCTAATTAGGCTTAGTAGTTAAGTAAGTCAAATGTGATTGAGACATATTTAATTAATTAGGTTTAATTTGAGTTAAACCTAATTAGACTTAAACTTAGGTTTAACTAAGTCTAATGTTATTAAGACTTGGTAAATTAATTAGGTTTAATTTAAGTTAAACCTAATTATGATAAGGTTTAACTAAATCTAATGTGATTAAGACTTAGTAAATTAATTAAGTATAATTGAGTTTAAACTTAATTAGGATAATGCTTAATAAGTCTAATGTGATTAAGACTTAAGTAAATTAAATAGGTTTAATTTAGGCTAAACATAATTAAGATAAGGATTAAGGTTTAACTAAGTTTAATGTGATTAAGACTTAGTAAATTAATCCGGTTTAATTTAGGTTAAACCTAATCAAGATTAAGGTTTAACTAAGTCTAATGTGATTAAGACTTAGTAAATTAATTAAGTTTAATTGGGGTTAAACCTAATTATGATAATGATCAACTAAGTCTAATGTGATTAAGATAAATTAATTAGGTTTAATTTATATTAAAACTAATAACAATTAAGGTTAAGTCCCTAGCTGTTTTTGACATAGACGTAGGTTTAGTTTAAACCTAAGGGTTAAGGTTAAGTTGGTTTGGACTTAGACTTATGTTCAGTTTTGCTGAACCTAAGGGTTAAGGTTAAGTCTAAATTGGTTTGGACTTAAAGGGTTAATGTTAAGTCTAAGTTGGCTTAGATTTAGACTTGGGTTCATATTAGATTGAACCTAAGGGTTAAGGTTAAGTCTAAGTTGGTTTGGAATTAGAATTAGGTGCAATTTAGGTTGAACCTAAGGGTTAAGGTTAGGTCTAAATTTGTTTAGACCCAATATTTAGGGTTTGGTTCAAACTAGGTTGAACCTAAATTTTAGAATTTAGATTGGGTATAATGTGGGTTAGACCCAGGGATCAGTTGAGTTTAAAATGGTTAAACTCAAGATTTAGGGTTTCAATTTGGTTCACGTTGATTAGATCTAATTCTTAAGATTTATGCTAGGTCTAAGGTGGTTAGACCCAACATGTAGGGTTAAGTCTAAGTTAAGTTAGACTTAAGAATTTAGGATTAGTTCTAATATAGTGTAGACCTAATGTTTAGTTTTAAGCTTATATTAGGTTAGACTTAAAGGTTAATGTGGTTTAAACCTAAAATTGGATTAGACTTAAAGGTTAGGGTTAGGTCTAATGTGGTTTAGACCTAAAGTTCAGGATTAAGTCTAAGTTAGATTAGATTTAAAGGTTAGGGTTAGGTATAATGTGGTTTAGAACTAAAGTTTAGGATTTGGGTTGGGTCTAAAGTGTCTAGACCCAACAATTTAGGGCTAGTCCTAAACCTGAGAGGCCATAAACTTAAGCCTAATTTGGTTAAATCAAATGTATAATCTATCATTCCAAGCTTAGGTTAGGTTAAACCTAAACTAGGTTTAGATTTCATTTAGAACCATTTGGGCTAAACAATTTTACCTGTAGGTTTCTAAATCTTCATTTTAAATTTTTAAAGGCTGAAAATTGTTATTTTTGGGTTTAAGTTTATTACTCTAAATTTTCTAACCAATTTTCAAATTTCTAAGTTTTCATAATTATTTTTCAAAATAATTGCAAAGGTGGTACAAAATTAGTCATATTCCCTTTAGGGACATCCCCTAATCTTGGAAAAATCATGGAATATTCTCAAGGATGGCGGAATAATCCCTGTAAATTTCATAATTTTTGGATTTGTATTTAATCTTTAATAATAAAAATACTTCAGAGAGTATTTAATTAATTAAAAATTAAATATAAGTCATTCATTTTCAATTTCATTTTTAATATTTTCTCCTCTTTTCACTCCGTTCAGAGGTATTGTTGGTTTATTTTTTCTGATTTTCTAAGCAGAGATATTATTTTTTTTTTGAAGTTTTTTAAGGTTTTCTTGATTTAATTAATTCAAAGAAATCTTAATTAACTGCTTATCCGACGCGGTGCCCCGTCATCCTCGGCAACTCCAAAAGCTTGCACCACATGTTTGGATTGTTTGCGCTTTCCACGCTGTCTTTCGAGCTGGCCCACAATTTAGTCTCTTTCTTCGGGACATCCTGGCGGTTCTACTCGATCGATGTCGTTCATTTTTGATACACGGAATGGATGACCGTTCATGATCAAATCACGATATCTCGCTTAATTCTCTATGGATTCTCACTGGATTTGTTCTTAAAACTTCATCTAACCGAGAACACATCCATACGATTAGTTAAGCATGTTGTGCATATTTCTTTCACAAATGTCCAAACCCGAAGCAATTTTTAGGGTTATCGATCCATACCTTATCCCAAGAGGTGTGGCCTCAATTAAGCTTGACAGACACAATTGTCTTGACCTTACACAGCTTCTCCTTAGCTCAATTTGATCTGAAATCGAGTCTAGATATGAGCTAGATGAAATGGTGGCTCAATTTGGTCTTGAGATAGGTTAGAGGCATCGTAAAACCCTAATTTTGATTTGGAAAGGGTCGTAGATGTCTTAGGAAGCTTTTAAGAGAGTTGAATTGGAGTTTTGAGGTGGTTAATGTCGAACCCGAATTTTATCCTAGTTTTTAATGGTGAAATTAGGGTTTCATGGTGGCTATACTAAGCTATGGGAAGAGGGTTTTTGTTGCCTAGGTTCTAAGGAATGTTTTCTCTGTTGGGAAGCAGAAGAGTTGAGGGTTGTCTATGGAGTTTTCTTCTTACTTTAATGTCCATGGGGGATTTGGATATGGCAAGGTTGGCCTGAGGAGAATCCTCTGATTCCTCTGAGCTGTTTGCAAGGATAAGGAGGGGGAGTTATGGTGGGAATTCCCTCTTTTGAAAGCTTTGGCCATGGTGGCTCCGATGAAGGAAGTGGAGAAAATTCATGGCTTTGGGGCATTGGGGAGGAGTGGAGGTGTGGTGGATGGGCTTGACAGAAATCTACGTTGTCTCAAGCTTGAAAAGACTTGGGTTTAGTGGAACATAGTACCAAGTATGAAGAAGGGTAGTTAGGTTTGTCTCATCCCCACTTTTTAATTTCGATTTTTAGTTTATTTGCATTTATTAATGTATAGGTCATTTAATTCCCTGCTGCGTTCGTTAGGGTTATGGANCGGGTTGACTCGATAGTTCATTTAAATTGGGTTAAACCGAGTTAGGCTGAGTTGCCCTAAGTCTAAACTAAGTTACACTTGAGTTAAACACAAAACTCAAAGTTAGGTTCAATTTAGGATGAACTATGGTTAAGGTTGGGTCTAGTCTGAGTTACAACTAAGGTTTGGTATTTGGTTCAATTTGGATTAAACCTATGATTTAGGTTGACTTAGGATCAATTTGAGTTGAATCCTAAGTTTTAGTTATCTTAGGTTCAGTATTGGTTGAACCTAATGTTTAGGTTGACTTAGATTCAATTTGATTTGATCATAAGGTTCAAATTAACTTAGGTTCAATTTGGGTTGAACTTAAGGTCAGGTTGGCTCAGTTTCAATTTGCATTGAGCCTAAGTTATAATTTGGGTTGAACCTAAGTTTTA
Source organism: Phalaenopsis hybrid cultivar (assembly GCA_002079205.1). Classification (NCBI taxonomy): domain Eukaryota; kingdom Viridiplantae; phylum Streptophyta; class Magnoliopsida; order Asparagales; family Orchidaceae; genus Phalaenopsis; species Phalaenopsis hybrid cultivar. The sequence goes on from JXCR01116322.1 coordinate 12,974, forward strand.
GGTTGGCTCAAGTTCAATTTGGGTTGAACCAAAGGTTCAGGTTTACTTGGGTTTAATTTGGGTTGAACCTAAGGTTCAGGTTGATTGAGGTTCAATTTGGGATGAACCTAAGGTTTAGATTGACATAGGTTCAATTTGGGTTGAACCTAAGGTTTAGGTTGACAAACACTCAATTTGGGTTAAACCTAAGGTTCAGGTTGACTTAGGTTCAATTTGGGTTGAATCTAATGTTTGGGTTGACTTAGGTTCAATTTGGGCTTAACCTAAGTTTTGGTTGACTTAGGTTCAAGTTGGGTTGAACCTGAGGTTTACGTAGCTTAGGTTCAAGTTGGGCTGAACTTAATGTTTAATTGACTTAGGTTCAATTTGGGCTGAACATATGGTTTATCTTAATTTAGGTTTAATTTGGGTTGAATCTAAGGTTTACATTTATTAATTCTATTATATGTTAGACTTAAAGATTTAGGCTCAATGTGTGTTGAACCTAAAGATGTTTGGTTAAGTCTAATGTATGTTAGACTTGAAGGTTTAATTTAGGTTTAACCTAATTAGGGTTAGTAGTTAAGTAAGTCAAATGTGATTGAGACATATTTAATTAATTAGGTTTAATTTGAGTTAAACCTAATTAGACTTAGACTTAGTTTTAACTAAGTCTAATGTTATTAAAACTTGGTAAATTAATTAGGTTTAATTTAAGTTAAACCTAATTATGATAAGGTTTAACTAAATCTAATGTGATTAAGACTTAGTAAATTAATTAAGTATAATTGAGTTTAAACTTAATTAGGATAATGCTTAATAAGTCTAATGTGATTAAGACTTAAGTAAATTAATTAGGTTTAATTTAGGCTAAACCTAATTAAGATAAGGATTAACGTTTAACTAAATTTAATGTGATTAAGACTTAGTAAATTAATCAGGTTTAATTTAGGTTAAACCTAATCAAGATTAAGGTTTAACTAAGTCTAATGTGATAAGACTTAGTAAATTAATTAAGTTTAATTAGGGTTAAACCTAATTATGATAATGTTTAACTAAGTCTAATGTGATTAAGATAAATTAATTAGGTTTAATTTAGATTAAAACTAATTACAATTAAGGTTAAGTCCAAGTTGTTTTTGACATAGAGCTAGGTTTAGTTTAAACCTAAGTGTTAAGGTTAAATCCAAGTTGGTTTGGACTTAGACTTATGTTCAGTTTTGGTTGAACCTAAGGGTTAAGGTTAAGTCTAAATTGGTTTGGACTTAGAGGGTTAATGTTAAGTCTAAGTTGGTTTGGATTTAGACTTGGGTTCAGTTTAGATTGAACCTAAGGGTTAAGGTTAAGTCTAAGTTGGTTTGGAACTAGACTTAGGTTCAATTTAGGTTGAACCTAAGGGTTAAGGTTAGGTTTAAATTGGTTTAGACCCAATATTTAGGGTTAGGTTCAAACTAGGTTGAACCTAAATTTTAGGGTTTAGATTAGGTATAATGTGGGTTAGACCCAGGGTTTAGTTGAGTTTAAAATGGTTAAACTCAAGATTTAGGGTTTCAATTTGGTTCACGTTGATTAGATCTAATTCTTAAGATTTATGCTAGGTCTAAGGTGGTTAGACCCAACATGTAGGGTTAAGTCTAAGTTAAGTTAGACTTAAGAATTTAGGATTAGGTCTAATATAGTGTAGACCTAATGTTTAGTTTTAAGCTTAAATTAGGTTAGACTTAAAGGTCTAATGTGGTTTAAACCTAAAATTGGATTAGACTTAAAGGTTAGGGTTAGGTCTAATGTGGATTAGACCTAAAGTTCAGGATTAAGTCTAAGTTAGATTAGATTTAAAGGTTAGGGTTAGGTCTAATGTGGTTTAAACCTAAAGTTTATGATTTGGGTTGGGTCTAAAGTGTCTAGACCCAACAATTTAGGGCTAGTCCTAAACCTGAGAGGCCATAGACTTAAGCCTAATTTGGTTAAGTCTAATGTATAATTTATCATTCCAAGCTTAGGTTAGGTTAAACCTAAACTAGGTTTAGATTTCATTTAGACTAACACTAGAATATTAAGGTCAAACACAAGGTTAAAAAGGGTAACCATGTTGTTAGTCCCTTAAAATCAAGGTTTAATGGTTTAAACCAAGTTTTAGGAACAATTTGGTTTAAAGTGTAAATTTCAAAATTTACAATTTTACCTGTAGGTTTCTAAATTTTCATTTTAAATTTTTAAAGGCTGAAAATTCTTATTTTAGGGTTTAAGTTTATTACTCTAAATTTTCTAACCAATTTCCAAATTTCTAATTTTCCATAATTATTTTTCAAAATATTTGCAAAGGTGGTACAAAATTTGTCATATTCCCTTTAGGGACATCCCCTAATCTTGGAAAAATCATGCAATATTCTCAAGGAGGGTGGAATAATCCCGGTAAATTCCATAATTTTTTGATTTGTATTTAATCTTTAATAATAAAAATACTTCAGAGATTATTTAATTAATTAAAAATTAAATATAAGTCATTCATTTTCAATTTTATTTTTAATATTTTCTCCTCTTTTCACTCCGTTCAGAGGTATTGTTGGTTTATTTTTTTGATTTTTCTAAGCAGAGATATGATTTTTTTGAAGTTTTTTAAGATTTTCTTGATTTAATTAATTCAAAAAATAAAACTTAATTAACTACTTATCCGACGTGGTGCCCCGTCATCCTCGGCAACTCCAAAAGCTTGCACCACATGTTTGGATTGTTTGCGCTTTCCACGCTGTAGTTCAAGCTGGCCCACAATTTCATCTCTTTTCTAGGGACATCCTGGCGGCTCTACTCGATCGATGCCGTTCATTTTCGATGCACGGAATGGACGACATCGGTTCATCGTTCTCATAGGACGATTAACGAATGAACGTTCATGATCAAATCACAATATCTCCCTTAATTCTCTATGGATTCTCACTGGATTTGTTCTTAAAACTTCATCTAACCGAGAACACATCCATATGGTTATTTAAGCATGTTGTGCATATTTCTTTCACAAATGTCCAAACCCAAAGCAATTTTTAGGGTTATCGATCCATACGTTATCCCAAGAGGTGTGGCCTCAATTAAGCTTGACAAACACAATTGTCTTGACCTTACACAGCTTCTGCTTAGCTCAATTTGATCTGAAATCGAGCCTAGATATGAGCTATATGAAATGGTGGCTCAATTTGGTCTTGAGATAGGTTAGAGGCATCGTAAAACCCTAATTTTGATTGGAAAAGGGTCGTAGATGTCTTAGGAAGCTTTTGAGAGAGTTGAATTGGAGTTTTGAGGTGGTTAATGTCGAACCCAAATTTTATCCTGATTTTCAATGGTAAAATTAGGGTTTCATGGTGGCTATACTGAGCTAAGGGCAGAGGGTTTTTGTTGCCTAGGTCCTAAGGAATGTTTTCTCTGTTGGGAGGCAGAAGAGTTGAGGGTTGTCTGGGGAGTTTTCTTCTTACTTTAATGTCCACGGGGGGCTTGGATATGGCAAGGTTGGCCTGAGGAGAATACTTTGATTCCTCTGAGCTGTTTGCAAGGATAAGGAGGGGGAGTTATGGTGGGAATTCCCTCTTTTGAAAGCTTTGGCCATGGTGGCTCCAATGAAGGAAGTGGAGAAAATTCATGGCTTTGGGGCATTGGGGAGGAGTGAAGGTGTGGTGGATGGGTTTGACAGAAATCTACGTTGTCTCAAGCTTGAGAAGACTTGGGTTTAGTGGAACGTAGTACCAAGTATGAAGAAGGGTAGTTAGGTTTGTCTCATCCCCACTTTTTAATTTTAATTTTTAGTTTATTTGCATTTATTAATGTATAGGTCATTTAATTCCCTGCTGCGTTCGTTAGGGTTATGGATGACCTATTAATAGTTGGGTCATGGGCTTATTTCAAATTTTTATCCATTGGCCTAAGTTATGGGCATGGGCCATGAGTTAAAGCCTATGGGCTAACCCTAATTTAGAGCCAAATAGACCTTTTAAAACCTTCTTTTAATTAATTAAAAGAAAGTTGACCACATAGTGATAGGTTGACCAGAACGGTGATGATGACCATGTAAGGGTTAAATTGACCGTATTTTTATGGGGTTTTCCATAAGGTGATCAATTTGCTCCTATGGTCCATGAGTTATTCATATGCCCAGGGAAGGACTGTCGGGTTAACCAAAATAGTCAGGTTGACCATATGGTGGTTGGGTTGATCATAGAGTTAATGGGTTGGTCATATGGTCCAGTGTTGACCATGTTGATCAAGGGTTGACAAGGGTGGTCAGGTTGACCAAATGGTCTATTGTTGACCATATGGTGGTTGGGTTGATCGTAGGGTCAATGGGTTGATCATATGGTTCAATGTTGACCATGTTGACTATGGTGGTCAGGTTGACCAAATGGTCAATTTAGTCCCATCTAGGTCAAATTAGCGTTAAGTTTGATTCACATCGACCATCCTAAAGTTCCATCCCTTTTTAGGCTTAAAAGGACAAACTAGGGCTTTGGTCTGAGTTTTAGGGTCGAAGAGGGTTAGACAGACCTTTGGTGAGTTTAAAGGTCAATTTCGGTAGACCCCCATTCCAAAGTGAATTTGACCCTCTTGTCAGGCTTTAGGGCTCATGAAAAAGCTCCTAGGGTTTTAGACTGATTTTAAATAATTTAGGATATATCTATCCCTTAGCTATCAATCCATGTTCACCTAAGGCATGTATATCCCTTGGTGATCAAGCTAGAGATTATTACTTAGTCAAACCCTAAACCCACTCAATCGAAGAGTTGGGGGCTTAAGTTTGTATAGGTGGGTGAGATGAGTCCTTACAAAATTGAGGTCAACAATGTTGCAATCTCGTCACTAGAAATGTATAAAGAAAACAAATCGAGATGCAGAGGATGGCATGAGAAGCATAGATTTCTTTTGGGTTCTATGGCTCACTGGATGAAGTCGTCGAGGCAGTGAGTACATGAGGAGGATTGTGTCCATTCCGCAAGCTGCGACCATGATCGAAGATGTAGCTGTAAAGAGGCCATAACATGCCTTGACTTCCAAGGTGAGCAATGGCTGTGATCGTGATCGAGAATGAAAACAAAAGAGGATCTAGGGCTACGACTCTGATTCCATTTAGAACTTACTTGGGAAGAAAAAAATAGTTCACTTCATTATTCTCATATAGGATCATATGTATAGGTAAACCAATCTCTCATAATTTATAAACATACCAAATATATCAAATCTAAATTCTAGAAGGAAATAATTCTGAAATATAATAACAAAAAGAAAAAAAATGAAGATGGTAAACTAATCAAGAAGTTTCCAAAGTTGTAAGGAGTTTTTAAAGTTATCTCTCATTTCAATCTTCCATGATAGGTGGATGGTCGACCGACCCNTGCATGGATACTTGGTTGTGAATTGACTCACGCACTTATGTATCAAACAATAAAAATGGAAACAAAAGAAGGAAAACTTGTGGATAGGGGTGGATATCAAAGTTAGTTGGTATGCTCATTACCTCTCTCATATAACCAGATATCAATTTCTCCATGAGCATATTGATTTATTTCATAACCATCCCACAGAGGAAGAAATGAAAATCTACGAAAACGTTGCCATAAGCATTACAAAGAATCATATTTATACTCCAGAACAGAACATGTTGAGATCGATCATCATTTCAATAAAATAAAGATAAAGGAACGACTCATGTAGCTTATATACACAACAACAAATCCTTAAAATATAGATATGCTTACAACATACTAACNGTTACTTTCTGATTTTTCAAAAAGGCATGTTCTAGTTTTATTAAAAGAAGCATGGATACTTGGTTGTGCATTGACTCACGCACTTATGTATCAAACAATAGAAGTGGAAACAAAAGAAGAAAGACGTGTGGATAGGGGTAGATATCAAAGTTAGTTGGTATGCTCATTACCTCTCTCATATAACCAGATATCAATTTCTCCATGAGCATATTGATTTATTTCATAACCATCCAGCAGAGGAAGAAATGAAAATCTACGAAAATGTTGCCATAAGCATTACAAAGAATCATATTCATAATGCAGAACAAAACATGTTGAGATCGATCATCATTTCAATAAAATAAAGATAGAGGAATGACTCATGTAGCTTATATACACAACAACAGATCCTTAAAATATAGATATGGTTACAACATACTAACTTTCAAAATTTAGAATCCAAACTGGGAATAATTGATATTACAATGTGGATTGAGAGGTATTGTGGATATTTGCTCCTCTCTTTAATGCATGGAAGTATGAAAATGTCTCCTTATATGGGAATGTCTTTGTTATATAAGGAGAGATTTTCGATAGACAAATTCTCTCTCTTCGTTTATTTCTTGTTTTTATTTAGATCATTTAGTTAATTCTTTAATTATAAATAAGTTCTTGTTTCTTCAATCTAGCTGTATAGCTACAAGGTCTCATGCGTCTAGAGGTACGAAAAATTAAATTTCCAGTCTTCATTTGAAATATTTTTCTGGAGAGTTTCATGGGTGAGTGACTTGCCATAGTTTTGGGCAAGTAAATCTCCGTTATCTCACAATTTTTCCCCTTTCACAATCATAAATTTCCTCCTTTCATTTGCTTTAAATTTATTTTTTCTTTTGTCTATATCAAATTTGTATAAGAGTAGGTTTTGCTATGCCTGCACTGAGAGCATTTTGATAAGCCATAATGTGAAGAAGCTTCATCTAATATCAAACTCAAGGTTGATTTTTTCCAATGAATGACAGCATGATCAAGTATCTCGTTGGATTTCAATAGTATTTCTGAATCAACACTTTTCTCCCTCCTTCAATCTCATTTATTTTTACCTTCCGACAACCACCCCTACCAGAAACCTCATATAATTCATCAAAAGTACATATTTGAGGCTATAACAAATATGGATGTGGAAGGGTTTTGGGAAGAGCCTCTGCATGATATAGGGAGTAAGAGATTCTTCTTATTTAATAGTATGATTCCGCTATGTAATGGATAAGTGAGCTTTCTTTTGTTGAATGATTGCCCGATCCTTATAGTGATTGAGTCGCCGTAATTTCGGGCGAATAAGTCCTAACTTATCTGTGTAAACTTTTTCTTTTTTCATAATAATGGCATTCCTCATCCCATCTACTTGAAATTGCACTTCATTTCTTATGCTACATTAAATTTTGTCTAACTCAGAGCTGGTACAAATGCATGGTAAATAATCTTCTAGAAGCTTGTTATCAGAAGTTCCTTAACGTTTGTCTTTTTATTGTTTTATCAAAATCTGTAGTTTATCTTGTAAGTTATGTATTATCTCGCTTTGTAAACTTGAAGACAATCTCCTATTACGTTACCACGAAATGTTCTAAATTTATTTGTCTTAAAAACTTATCCTACCCGGGTTGATTTTCTAATCTTTGTGTTACGCTGTTGGCAAGTTACCATAGTGTATACCCTTCAGTAGAGATATGCGTGTATATTTTATTTTTTCAACTAATCATGGCTGGTTTCTTTCCTAGATTCTAATTTGTTGTATATCTACAGTTCTATGAATGAGGTCTTTGTGTTATGTATTTCTTTGATCATATCATGAAATTATTTCCTTCATTTTGCACGCTAGCAAACCAAGTCACCTTAGGCTAGGTTGTTTTTGTCAGATATTATTTTGGATTATCTTATAAAACTTGTTTGTTATAAATATTACACTAAAATTTGTGGTGAATGGTTTTTTATGCTTACTGATGTTTATGGCTTCTTTTTTCCTGATGAGCAGTTAGGACGGTCCCACTGTTTGAAACTGTATTTACAAGATGTATCATTATCCTGATCTTGTCATTTCTTTGGCTAAGAAAGGTTCGGCTCCCATTATTTCCGCCAAAGCATGCAAGAAATTTATTAATACTGCGATCCCTTTGTGGTTTCATCTCCCTTCTGAGTTTCATTTATAGGTTGGTACTAGTTATGTTTCCTTGCATTATATAATTTCTGTTCTTTGGCATTGTAATTTAAAACCTCGTTGGTTTTCACTGTGCTTGTTTTTATTTTGTTTTTTTAACATAACTACGTCAAACTCTCTTTAATGAAGTTATGATCAGAGATTCTCATCGTGCCAGGATAAATGCATGGTTCTTCTATCGGTATATTAGCTTCGGTTATGAGGTAGAATTACACATTAATAAGAAATTATTTTGTGTGTCAAGAAGCTCTAAGAAATTTCTGCACTTTTGCTTGCTTCTTCAGCCAATCCACTGTCGTTCACATCAGCTTTCTTAAATGCGGTTAGCTTATTTAGAGAGCAGGCANATGTGCTTGTTTCTATTTTGTTTTTTTAACATAACTACGCCAAACTTTCTTTAATGAAGTTATGATCAGAGATTCTGATTGTGCCAGGATAAATGCCTGGTTCTTCTATTGGTATATTAGCTTCGGTTATGAGGTAGAATTACACATTAATAAGAAATTATTATCTGTGTCAAGAAGCTCTAAGAAATTTCTGCACTTTTGCTTGCTTCTTCAGCCAATCCACTGTCTTTCACATCAGCTTTCTTAAATGCGGTTAGCTTATTTAGAGAGCAGGCATTGTGATCTCCTCAATCCATTATAAAATCTAATTTAATCAAGAGAATGTTATAAGTGCTGATATATATATATATA
>JXCR01116328.1:18519-33829 GCA_002079205.1 Phalaenopsis hybrid cultivar
GTAATAGCTATTACTTTTGTAAGATAAAAATATATAGGTCTAGCAAGCCATAAAATTTTTATATAGAAGAGAATTCTATGGGAAGCACTGAAATGAACTTGGGTTTCATGCTAAGAACTTTTTTATGATTTTTGAGACAAATGGTATGTTAATGAAAGAAAACAAACATTGTAATTTTCGATTAATTTTACTGGAGGCCTCTAAGAGTTTGATATGAATGTTTCTTGTGGATCCTTCTTTGGAAGCATGCAAAGGTAAGCATAAAACAGGGAATTCACCAATATTCATGGCGCTAAAGTGTTTGCCTTGGATTCATGTGACTGCTAAGTTAAAGTGTATGAAGGGATTTGAAGGATTTATGGAGCAATTTTTTTTTAAAAAAAAACTAATATTGCTGGTGCATCAATGAAAGATTTACGTCTCTAATTCATCCTTTCCACCAACTCCATGCATTAGATTACAATGAACTTTATAAAAGTGCGTTTTCTAGTGATTTTGGCTTAAAAAATTTACTAAATTGTGGTTTCTGGGATATTATCTCCTAAAAAATGCAACCTGCTCTCTCAAGCCTCTCGACATGTAAGATAGATTTGATTTATTTTAATAATATTTCCCCTAATCTTCTACCAGCATTTATTTAGATATGGGGTTGACATTTCCTAATGGTACAATACCTCATAGTTATTTACAAACATCTCATGGGAGGGCACTCTCGATCAAGGAGTTGACACAAAACATCTCCTGCCGTTGGACCCGACATGGTTTCCGGGTCGCGAGGGTTGCAGAGCCGAATTGAATGACACTCATCTGATTTCTTTTCAAATTTTAGCAAGTTTTTTCTTTTTATTTTTCTTTCCTTCATTTCTTGTCCTTTCTTATATATCTATTGTATTAGGGTATAGATTTCAGATTTTTAGTGAGTTTCTGTTGAGACAGCCATCAACTTCTCTCTTCTCCCTTTGAGGGTTATATCAGAGGATTTGAGTAGTGGTTTGGCAGCATTTCTCTTCCGAGGTAGTGACTATTTTTCCTATTCCCTTCTACATAATCTCCACATCACTCTCGCTGACCGCCATTGCTGCAGCCGCTTCCGAACAGCAGCCCGTTGCAGTTTTCACTACTGTTTTCAATTCCAACCATTTGTCATTGCTGCTGCCGCCTTGGATAGCTGCCTTTTTGCTATCCTGCAGTCCGCTGCATCCTACCGTCGCCCCTGCCTTCATTTCCTCTTACTGCAGCCAACCCAGAACATTGCCTTTTGCTGCTGTAGGCCATAATAACACTCACCACCTTCCTCCCTTGTTGCTGTAGGCCATAACAACTACGCCAATCCTCCACCCCAACAAACCCCTCTTCTGTAGGCCACTCCTCTTCTGCCCAACCCCCTCTTTCTTGTTGCCCCTACCCAGGACAACAACTATACCTGTTGTTTCTGTAGCTTGGTACCTCCCCCTTGCAGTTACTCACAGACCGTTGCTGTCACCATGCCTTCCAAAGCTCCCCCACCCTTTGCTATCTCTGCGAAGGACTACACCCTGACCGATCACCTCCACCAACCTGAAAGCCGCTCTAGTTTGAGTGTTTGTGTCGTATCTATTGTTCTTTCTATCTCCATTTGTGAGATTGTATTTCCTTATTTTGAATTCAACAATAATATTTGATTTTTCTATTGTTGGTTGGATAAACTCTGGTATCATTTGGTATCATAGCTAGCCTAAATCTACTCTTATCCTAGGATTTCTAGTATCCACCAATACCCAACCCATCTCTTTACAAAAATCCCTCCCTTTAACCTAACGTAAACCCAAAGCCCAACCATGTCATTGAAGAGACAGTTGTCGAAGACCTATTTGGTAAGAAAAGTTACAATGTTGCTTATGAGAAATCAGTAAAGAGATGTTTGGGAACCTTCTATAGAGGATGTCCGGTAGGAAATCATCCAACTGCAATAGAGGCTCACCGCCTTTGAGAAGAGGATGTTTGGGAACCTTCTATAGAGGATGTGTGGTAGGAAATTATCCAACTGCTATAGAGGCTCATTGCTTTTGAGAAAAGGAAATTCAGAAGGGTCACTCGTACACACGATTTGCCATATTGAAAGGATACAATGATCCACTAGGCAGATTGCAGAGAAGGACAACTATGCTAAAGACTTGGCATGAAATATTATAGAATCCAGGATTTTGACGTAAAAAATTTGACGACCATATGAATCCAAACGACCTCATAAAGTGGCTTCGTACTGTTGAACTCGTCTTTGAGTATCAAGACATCCCATCTGACGGAATGGTGAAACTAGTTGCCATCAAGTCATGGAAGAATGCATCTTTTTGGTGGGAGAACATACAGATTCTTTGACAATAGAAGGGAAGAGTAAAATTATTACTTGGTCTAAGATGAATCAAGAGATGCAACGCCTATTCTTACCAGTTCTTTACAAACAGGATGTTCAGACCCTAGCTTCAAAAGTGGAGAGACAATTTCATCAAGTGATCGTCACATCGTACAAACATAGTTTAACCCTAGGATAAAGCAGTAACAACACACCTAACAGAGTATCCAAGCTGACCCCGCATAAAGAGAAAACTAGTTCAGATGGAGAATCGGTGAAGCCAATAAACATTCCTAAATACGTCCTAGCCAGAAAATATTTCAAGTGCCATGAATTTTGACAAATTGAATTAGATTGCACAAACATGAGAATAACCTATTTTGTTGAGCATAACATTGTTGATGAAATGAGCAACGACACAGTAGACACCGGAGAATGTCAGGATACAAATGATGAGTATCAGATTTCAATTGATGAGAGAGAAATGCACATAGTTCTGAGCTCATGAGAGAGACTCCAATAGAATTAACATTGGTGGTCCAAGATATTCCTAAGTTTGAGGAACCAACACCAGACATATGGTAACCCCAGATAAGAGAATTTTAGACTTTTTAGATATATAGTCTATTTCTTGGGTTGCCCCTACCGAGGGAGGTCATACATGGTAGAGACGAGGCTCTTTTGCGCTACTTATGGAAAACTATATAGAGTCATTTGGGTAATAAAAGTAGTTCAGCCGTGTACCCACCAACATATTATCAGAGATGATGGATGAACTACAACGTTGGAAATCGCCTTAAGATCTTTGGGGACACGAACATCCTATAGTGGAATCCAAGTTCTTTCCGAGAAGAAGAAGACGCCTCTCATGTGTGGTTAAGCTTTAGTGTGCCCCAACCTGCCATAGATATTATTTCAAAGTTGATTTTTTCTGACATACTTGTTTATCAAATGTATCCAATCGAGTACGAGTGGGAGAAGCATATTATAAATTTAATTGGTCAGGATTTGGCTCATGGGAATCTACACTGATATGCAGATCTAGCTCAAGTTGTGCCAAATTGGATGGTTACTTATTCTATCACGATGTGCTTTAGTATGACAATAACTACATGATTAACGTACCGGGCGTTTGTAATATTTTCGCTACCTTCAACAGGGCCTACTTGATTACTATTAGGAGGCAGAAGCTTCGACATATGAGATTGAAGCTCCCCCAATCCGGAGAGACTGAAACGAGTATCTCATGCGTAGGATTTTCGGCGACACACAGTTGATGTGGGCGTCACGCACACACGGGAATTCTTGCAGCTTGCAAACTCCTGTTTGCTTGCCTGGACTGAACCATTCCAGGCCTTTCTTTATTTTGAGAGTGCTGACCGGTTTCTTGGCCCACTTTTTAGTTTTCATATTATTGTAAATTCACATTCATGGGAGTTTTAGAGTTAGTTTTTTGTGAGTTTTTTGTTGGGGAAACCATCAGTGTCTCCAAGATTCTCTTTAGGGCTTTATCCAAGTACAAGTGTTGCTTCTGTTGTATCTTTTTCTGAGGTGGTAATTCTTCTCTAAGGGTCGAGTGACGCTCCAGTTGTATCTTGCTTCCAAGGTGGTATTTATCTTGAACTTTCCCATATTCTACACTTCTCTCTTTCAACTTGCTGCCACCTTTCCGAAAACCCCACTTCCCCCTTCTTCTTGTTGCCAACACCCCTAAACCGCCTTCGTCCTTGTTGTAACCGCACATGACAACACTCATCTTGCTGTCCTGAGTCCACAACCCTTCATTTTCGTTGGCCCTCATTGTCCCAACCCCCCGCTCCTCTGCCCCTACTGTTCCAGGCCTTCTGCCTTATTTCCATCGGAGTTGCATCCCCTCATTTATCATTTCCAGCAGCCCCACAACCCATTCTTGCCACCTATCACCACTCTCTGCCACCTTGTCGTCCCCCAACACCCATGAATTGATTCTTAGAGTGAGTTTGTGCTATCTTGTTGCATTTTTTATTTTTATGTGTTTGGTTGTAACCAATTTTTTGGCTTTTTTTGTATTAGTATCTTTGTTCCTATTATTTTTTAGGTAAACTCCAGTATCATTTGTTATCAGAAAACTCACGAGTGGCTTTAGACCATGGAAGTTGTTTTTGTGTACCAGGGCGTCACGCCAGATAAAATGGTGAAACTGACCTCGAACAAGTTAGAGATGAGTGCAGCTTGGTGGTGGGAGAACTTGAAGATTCTTCGGTAGTGAGAAGAGAAGAGAAAATTAATATCAAACATAATGCCAATACCTACCAACACATTTGAGGCAAGATATGTGCATAAGGCCTCACCGGTTACAATATTATCTCCAGGTAATAACCACTTCTTACAGGTCGTTCAACCTCAGCATCAAGCAACAAAGCTGACACCCAACAGAATATCAAAGCTGAATCTGCTTGAGGAGACACTAGTTCGGAGTGGAGAACAGGTTGAACTAATTTGCATTCTCAAATTCGTCCCGGCCAGTAAATGTTTTAAGTGCTTTGAATTTGGGCATATTGGATTATCCTACCAAGAGAATGATCTCTTTCACTGATTATGGAGTAATTTAAGAAATTGGCAATGACACCATAGATATTGAAGAAGGTTAGAACACAAATGAGTATCAAATTCCAACTGACGAGGGATAAAAGCATGTGTTTTAAGCCGAGCCCATGGGAGAGAATCCAATAGATTTAAAAAATGTTGTCCAAGACGACTATGAGTTTGAGGAACGAACACCAGACACCTTGCAACCTCGAATAAAATTAGTCAAATTCATGAGTTACCCCTATATAGTGATGCCCAACATGTCAAAAAGGACTCTTTTGTGCCACTTTCAGAAGACTATATAGATTCATTTGGGCAGTAAAATCAGTTTAGTAGTGTACCCACAAACAGATGATCAGACGAGATGGATGAACCACAACGTTGGATATCAACTTATGATCTTTTGGGGAAAGAACATCCTACAATGGGATTCAGGTTCTACCTGAGAAGAAGAGACATCTCCTGAGTGATTGTTATTGAGAATTGCCCAGTCAACTAAACATTTCGTCTCAAAGTTGATTCCTCTTTATATACTTGTTGATCAGATACACTCGGACGAGTATGAGGAGTGAAAGAAAACAATTGCAGATTTGATGCCTCGAGGCTTGGTTTGTAAGGATACCCAACTCTATGGTGCTGAAGCTTAAGTTGTGCCAATAGTTTATGGATATTTATTCTATCAGAACATATGTTGGAATGACAAAACCTGCATGATTGACTTACCGAGAAGTTACAATAGCTCCGTTACCTTCGATGCGCATGATTTGATTCCATACTATAAGATGTAGAAGCTTCAACAAATGAGATTGAAGTTTCCCAACCCCGGGAGACTAATGCGAGCGTCTCATGCTATAGGACTTGATATGACTCTCGAGTCACACGTAAGGAGCGTAAAGCCAAACTGAACTTCATTTTTTATTTCTTTCCAATTTTTAGCAAGTTTCTTCGTTTCCTTCATTTCTACTCTTTTCCTATATATGTGTTGTCTTGGGGTTTAGATTTCAGATTTTTGGCGAGTTTCTGTCAAGACAACTGTTGGCACCTCTCTTTTCTCTTCGAGGGTTGTAACTGAGGGTTTGAGTGGCTGTATCTCTCTCTTGAGGTGGTGATTATCTTCTCTATCCCCTTCCTAGTCCTCCCCATGTTGCTCTTAACCACTCCGGAACAACTCATTGTTGTTGTCACTAAAGTTTTCCAATTTCAGCAACTTGTCCTCGCTATCGCCTTCTCGGATAGTCGTTCTCTTTCTGTTCTAAAGTACGTACATCCGTCGTCGTTGTCGCCGTTGCTACTACCGCCCATAACAACGCCTCTTTGCTATTTACCTGTAGTTCCAATCGAGTAGCTACACCGTTTCTCTCATTCCAGCTTGCTTCCATTGCTGCAACTCTTTCCCTTCACTACCTCCGTCCTCCCTTGCTCCCACAGCCCATAACAACCCCTCCCGAGTACTTCCCTGCTGTATCCCCCCTTTCTTGTTTCCCCTACTCAGGACAACAACCGTACGTATTGTTATTGCAACTTTGCACCTCCCCCTTGCCGCTTACCCGTACACCTTTGTTGCCACGCTTTGCAGCCCTTTCTCCACCCTTTGTTACCTTTCTGAAGGACCAAATTCTCGCCGATTTCCTCCACCACACCGAGACCCACCCTAGTTTGAGTGTGTCGTGTTTGTTTGTATTTCTGTTTGTGAGATTGTATTTCCTTTTTTTGAATTTAACACTAATATTTAGTTTTCCTATTGTTGTTTGGGTTATTTCTGGCATCAGAAGTTTTCCTAGTCAGAAACGTTATAATTTTGCGTTTGAACCATAATTGAATGGGGAATGCTTGGAGGGGTGGATATAAATTTAATCCAAGATCTCATTATTTGCTTTGTTGGACCTACCTATAGACATAGTGTGCCAATGTTAGACGACATCGAGTTGTAACGTCCAAAAAGTTGGATTAGCAAATCATGGGTTGCCCCTCTGGGCTATCTTGAATAGATCTTAGCATAAATGTACATCTGTATTTTCATCGAAGTTTCACATTAAGCAATAATTTGTTCATGACTTATATTTTCAGTGGGTTAATTTATTTGGTTATTTCTATAACTAGGAACATGTTGACGCTGACGGTCTAGAGTTGATTGAATATTATTTCCTAGCTTTTGGTTAACTCATGTTCTTTGAGATAGTTTTCTTTTAGGCGTAAAGCTCTTTTTTTGAACTTGGGATGACATATGTGGTTTTCTTTAGCATTGGAAATTGAAGTTCTGATTATTGGTTTTGGTTTTTACTAATTTCACTGTTTAAGAAAAACTGAAGAAAAATTTTTTTCTGTTACAGTACTCGGAGTGGTGGTACTTTTCATCTGTCTTATGGGTATTGTGGTTGTAGACTATACCTTATTGTGAATTTTATTTGCCTTCTGTTGTTGTTGCTCGATGTAAGCATGCAAGACTTTGGGGTTTCGTGACATGGAATTTAAGGAATTTGGCAGCGTGGTTTTTCCATGTTGCAAGTCTTTGGCGGGCTTGACCTACCTATAGATATAGTGTGCCAATGTTAGAGGACATCGAGCTTGAACGTCCAAAAACTTTGATTAGCAAACCATGGATTGCTCCTTTGGGCTATCTTGAATAGATCTTCATATAAATCTACACTAGTTTTTTCAATGAAGTGTCACATTAAGCAATAATTTGTTCAAAACATTTTTAGTGGGCTATTTTATTTGGTTTTTTCTATAACTAGGAACATGTTGATGGTGACGGTTTAGAGTTGAATGAATATTATTTCCTAGCTTTTGGTTAGATTATATTATTTAACATGGCTTTCTTTTAGGTTTAAAGCTCCATTTGTCAGTGTAAATTTTTTTTAAAGTTGGGATGATATATGTGGTTTCCTTTGGCTTTGGAAATTTGAAGTTGTTGTGATTAGTGGTTTTGGTTTTACTGTTTACATTGTTTAAGAAAAACTGAAGAAAAAAAGTTTTTTTTTTTACTCTACTCAGAGTGGCGATACTTTTCATCTTTTTTACGAGTATTGTGGCTGCAGGCTATTCCTTTTGGTGGATTTTATTTGCCTTATGTTGTAGGACGTAAGAATGCAAGACTTTGGGGTTTCATGACATAAAATTTAAGGAATTTGGCTACGTGGTTTTTTCATGTTGCTAACTTGGTGGGATTTCATCTTATATTTGGGCTAGAGTTTTTTTTTAATTTCTTAAGTTTTTTTTGTGTGGATTATTATATGTGGGGTTTTTAATTTGTGGCTAATGGAATTGAATTCAAAATTCAAATTTCATAATTGTTACTATTATTATTATTATTATTATTATTATTATTATTATTATTATTATTATTATTTACTGCATCTCAGGCTCCCTCTCCTTCTTTTCCCTTCTGAATCTATTTTCAATTAGACATGCTCGCTGACATGTGCTAATGCTCAAAGTAAGGCTCCGTCAAGTTTGTTCTGTTGCTCAGTTGCATCCACCGTCCTCATGGCTCTCGAGTATGTACATGATGTCGTGATTGCTCACTTGGTGCCAGCTTTCATCTTGTCATGGCTTTGTGTGTGTGCTATGTTCGTTATCTTAATCTTGTGCTTGGACGCAACTAGGTCTTTTGATGTTAAAACCTTCTACAGCTAGGGTTGTCATGTTACCTTTTTGTTTTCCTAACTACCAATTTTTGCACTTTCTCTCGCCGTCATGTTTGGTCACTTTGGCACAGGACCTACCTATAAACATATTGTGCCAATGTTAGAGGACATCGAGCTGTAACGTCGAAAAAATTGATTAGCAAACCATGGGTTGCCCCTCTGGGATATCTTGAATAGAGCTTAGCATAAATCTACACATTTATTTTCTTCGAAGTCTCACATTAAGCAATGATTTGTTCACAACTTATATTTTTCAGTGGGATATTTTATTTCATTATTTCTATAAGTAGGAACATGTTGATGGTGACAGGCTAGAGTTGATTGAATACTATTTCCTAGCATTTGGTTAGCTCATATTGTTTGACATGGTTTTCTTCTACGCTTAAAACTCTATTTGTCAGAGTAAAATTTTTTTGAAGTTGGGATGATATGTTTGGTTTCCTTTGGCATTGGAAATTTGAAGTTGCTGTGATCATTGGTTTTGATTTTGCTAGTTCCACTGTTTAAGAAAAACTGAAGAAAAGAAGTCTTTCTATTATACTACTTGGAGTGGCGATACTTTTCATTTGTCTTATTGGTATTGTGACTGTAGACTATACCTTATTTTGAATTTTATTTGCCTTCTGTGTAGGACGTATGCATGCAGTCTTTGGGGTTTCATGGCATGGAAGTTAAAGAATTTGGTTGCGTAGTTTTTCCATGTTGCTAACTTGGTCGGATTTCATCTTATATTTGCGCCAGAGTTTTTTTTTTTTTTTAAATTTTTTTTGTTTGGATTATTACACGTCGGGTTTTTAATTTGTGGTTAATGGAATTGAATTCAAAATTCAAATTTCTTAACTATTACTATTCTTATTATTATTACTGTTATTGTTATTGTTATTATTATTATTATTATTATTATTGTTATTATTATTATTATTATTATTATTATTATTTTGTGCATCTCAGGCTTCCTCTCCTTCTTTGCCCTTCTGAATCTATTTTCAATCTGTCACGCTTACTCACATGTATTTTGGAATGCTCACAGTAAGGCTCCGTCATGTTTGTTCTGGTGCTCAGTTTCATCCCTGTTCTCATGGCTCTTTTGAACATGTTCATGTGGTCGTGATTGCTCACCTGGTGCTAGCTTTCATCTTGTCACGAGTTTGTGTGTGCTATGTTCGTTATCTTAATTTTATGCTTGGGCTCAACTAGGGCTTTTGATGTTAATTCCTTCTACATCTAGGGTTGTCATGTTACCTTTTTTGTTTTCCCAACTATCGATTTTTGCATTTTCTCTCGCCATCATGTTTGCTCACTTTGGCACAGGACCTACCTTTAGAAATAATGTGCCATTGCTAGAGGACATCGTGCTGTAACGTCCAAAATTATTTGATTAACAAACCATGGGTTGCTTCTCTGAGCTATCTTGAATAGATCTTAGCATAAATCTACACCTGTATATTCATCGAAGTGTTTATATTTTCAGTGGGATATTTTATTTCGTTATTTCTATAACTAGGAACATGTTAATAGTAATGGTTTAGAATTAATTGAATCTTATTTCCTAGCTTTTGTTTATCTCATATTGTTTGATATAGTTTTCTTTTATGCTTAATGCTCTATTTGTTGAAGTAAAATTTTTTTTGAGCTTGGGATGATATATGTGGTTTCCTTTCGCATTGGAAATTTGAATTTGTTGTGATTAGTGGTTTTGGTTTTATTGGTTCATTGTTTAAGAAAAATTGAAGGAAAAAAAGACTTTCTGTTACACTTCTTGGAGTGGTGGTACTTTTCATCTGCCTTACGTGTATTGTAGCTACAGGCTATCCTTTTTTGTGGATTTTATTTGCCATCTATTGTAGGATGTAAGTATGCAAGTCTTGAGGTTTCATGGCATGGAATTTAAGGAATTTGGCTACATGTTTTTTCCATGTTGCTAACTTGGTCGGATTTCATTTTATATATGTGCCAGAGTTTTTTTTTAAATTTTTTTTATTCTTTTTTGTTTGGATTTTTTCATGTGGGGTTTTTAATTTGTGGCTAATGAAATTGAATTCAAAATTCAAAGTTCATAATTGTTACTATTATTATTAATTTTTTTTTGTGCATCTCTGGCTCCCTCTCCTTCTTTGCCCTTGTGAATCTATTTTCAATCGAACATGCTCACATGTGCTCTAGAATGCTCACAGTAAGGCCTCATCATTTTTGTTATGGTGCTCGGTTGCATTCACCGTCCTCATGGCTCTCTTGAGCATGTACATGTGGTCGTGATTGCTCACCTGGTGCCCACTTTCATCTTGTCACGGCTGTGTTTGCTTTGTTCGTTATCTTAGTCTTGTGCTTGGGCTCAAGTAGGGCTTTTGATTTTAATTCCTTCTTCATCTGGGGTTGTCATGTTACTTTTTTGTTTTCTCAACTATCGATTTCTGCATTTTCTCTCGCCGTTATGCTTGCTCAATTTGGCACAAGAAGGTGCGAGGCTGTAATTCCAACTTCTAATTTATGTCATTTACCACACATTTTTCATCATTCTCACCCACATTTGGTTGCTCCCAGGCTCTTGGATGAACCCTTAATTTTGTTGCCACCTCTTATCCTCGGGACGTCTTGCTTCTCAAAGGTTCCTCCTCCGAGTTCTTTTTAGAACCTATGTCTCCAGCTGCCTACCTGCCTTGCTTTCTTTTTTTTTTTAAGATTGTAGGTGGGTGAATGATTTAAGATTTCATTCCTCCAAATCAAACAATTTGTTTCTCTTATTTTTTTCCATCAAGATAATGTATCACTTTTGTTTAAACATCCTTACATTTATAGAATAATTCTACTCTTTATTGAAGTGAAGATATTGCTTGGCCTTTCTGTTTCTCTGCAACGTCAAATTTTTATTGGGTCGCCTAAAGCTATAGATTATTCATAAATTTATGTTTGATTTACATTTAGTTGGTGTCCATTTCATTAGTTTTGTTGACTCTCATCATGTTATTATTAGAATTTCTTTGAAAGCATGCTATATAAGGCTTTTCTTTTAGTAATACCACATGTGGTTTGTCGGAGCGTATGCTAAAATAACCACTCAATATTGAATTTTTTGAAGAGAAGTATCACTTTAGTTTAGTTTGCATTCTCTCAACTTTGTTTACATTCTTAAACCAAACCACTTTTTGATCCCTTGGTTCTTTATTTGGCAGAACTTTACTGATTGATAATGCTAGTGTTCCCCTTTAAGGTCTCGTGTCCAAATTCTTTGTTGAGCTAGATGTTCCTGTTCAGTAAGAAAAGATTTGGATTGAATCTTCAGTTGTAAATACTGGTGAAGGGTTGGTTTTGAAAGTATACCAGTCCTGCAAAACTTCATGTCATAAAATTTTCAGAATATCTTAAGTTTCATCCAAATTTGAAAAAAATCTAGTTATCAAGCATGAGAGGTATATTCAAATGATTGTATTCAACCCTCTATCACTTTGGATGCAACTCCTTTATTAGATCAAGTTTGCAATTAGAATTTTGAACCATTTTTGCGTTCTTCTTTGGATTTAAGGGCTTTTGTGCTTGGGCCTACTCGCCTTGTAGTTAGGGTTGCCAAAAAAGCTTGTTTTCCCAAAGATATCATATTTGGCTCATTAAATAACTTGTGTTCATATCATTCATGCTGTTATAGAGCTAAACATTATTTTATTTTTATTTTTACTTTTTATTATCGAGTTAAACATAAACAAATATTTTGAGCTCAATTAATTAACGTGTCAAAAACAAACACTTGCTCCACAACATTCAACTCATTTTGACTCACAATAATTAAATAATTAGTATTTATTATTGATGTTATATATTTTTATTAATTATAAATTATAAATTAATGATATGTTATTGAATTTTCATATTTTTTGGGCTTTACGCTTTATTTTAAAAAAAAGTTAAATTTTGTTTTTTTAAAATAATTTAAGTTAAATATGAGCTGGATATATGTAGTACACAAATGTACTAATTAAAAAATAATCGAATATGAGCATCTATTCATGAACAACTTTTAACATGAGCCGATTTCAAATAAACAAAATTTTGATTGGGCCTAACACAAACAAATAGTGAGCTCACTCGAGGTTTTGCTTGTTGAGACTCTTACCTATAGTGGTGTTCTCGTCAACACTTTGCGAACATCAATCTTAATCTTACTTCACTTATTATTGCGACATTTCTTCTCATAATTTCTGAGCTTCAAAAGCCTTGTGATTCAAATGAGAGAACTCGAGAGTGTTTACTTTCAGATGGATAGGAGATTTTGAATTCTTTTTGCACAAGGTAAGAATCATAAAAAAATTAGTCACTCTCCTGTTTTCACTATGCTTGAAGTAAAGTGTTTTAAATGAGCTTTTTTGTAGACTTTATGTCCTATAGATTTTGTTTCCTAGACTATTATGCCATCTTTATCTTGTTTTATATATTTAATATTTTTTGGTTCTGTATGTTTCATTCAGACGTACATATTAAATATTTTAGTTCTTTTCATACTAAATATTAGAAATCCATGAACTTGTAAGTTCAAGTCCTAGATGTTCTATTCAATTTTTTGCATTGGTTATGGTAGGCATTTTTAAGGCATTATTCATTATTATCTCTTTGAATGATGTTTACTTATATTAACTCAAATAATTCAAGGCCTTGAAAATGAATGAGGATGAGTTATGGACGAAACGTGTTGGTGGAACAAGTATGGAAATGCGATAGTGATGGCCGTAAAACTTAGATCATAACATACAGTTTATAGTGTGCCACATGTCAATGTTATTTGTTCCGTTCTTAAACTGTATCCCTGCTGTTGTTGAAAATAATGCAAATCTTTAATTTTTATTGAAAAGTAAAGAGTTTGTCTGGAATTATGTGGTTTCTAGTTGCTGGTAGTCATAATGTCAATCTTAAATAGGCAGCAAATCGATTAATGTTAAGCACCAGCTTTGGCTGTGTCTCCATGTTCGACGCAATATTCTTTTCCCATTCTGTAACGATGGTATCATGAAGCTTTTTAAAATTTTGTTTTAGTAAGTTGTCCCCCCCCATATCAACTACACATTGCTCTGTGATCTTTTCCATGGAGTTTACACATGTTCTTACATCAGTGTTCTAATAAGTTTTCCTCTACGTATGGTCTTGCTTATCAATTATAAATATTACACACATTAAGTGGTCAACTGCCTTATATTGATTCTTTATCAGCTTGGATGGAAGCTGCTAACATGTGCACTTCATTGTTTACCAATGAATTCACTGTTATTGTTCCACAGTAAACAATTGTCATGCTATGAAACCATGGTTTTCAAATGCATTCCTCATATTCTTAAAATGATAGCTACATTATGTTGATTCTTATCATCTGATATGTATAATAGGTAGCAGAGGAGCGTCTGGAAGATGGCTGGGTTCCCATGGATGAAAAATTAACTGCTGCAGAACTTGAGGAAGTTATTCGAACTAAAGAGGCGCACACAAATGCAGCTATTCTAGAGAGTGTACGAATCATTCTCCACATTATATATCATATTAACATATTTTTTAAGTGTGCGTTGATTCATACTCTTATAATTTCTTGTGCAGATAGGAGACATTCCTGATGCTGAGATGAAGCCACCAGACAATGTGCTGTTTGTCTGTAAACTTAATCCTGTGACTCAAGTATGTGATAATGTTTCATAATTGGAGCGTAGTCATGCATAGCAATCCATCTTGTTTGCTGAAAATATAATGCTGATACTGTGAACCAAAATTTCTATGATGCAGGATGAGGATCTATATACAATATTTTCGCGTTTTGGGACTGTGACCTCGTGAGTATTCACTTTTAGAGCCTACCAATCACAGCTCACCAACATAATTATCACAAATCATTACTTGTTTCACTTTTCAGAGCTGATATTATTCGTGATTACAAAACTGGGGATAGCTTATGCTATGCTTTTATCGGTAAATTCTTTTAACCTGATGTATTATTTTTCCAGAATTTCTATAACATTTTTCCTCTGGTTTGAATCAGTAGTATTTCTACTGGGTCTGCGTATTAAATCTTATTGTGGTTGAAATTGGCGGAACCTACACCTGTTTCAGATAAAGGTGAATTGAAGCATTCATGTCGTTGATGTCGCTTTTGTAATTCATCATTTGATTGTCTTACAACACAATTGTGAATGGGAATTTTCTGCAAAATTTTCTTATTTATGCATTAGAAAAATTTTCTGGGTTTGGGGTGTTTCGTTCTCCAGTTATGGATAATATTTAGAACCAAAGAAATAAAGTTGGAAAGAATTCTGGATTTTAATCTGCATTGGACATTGTTTTAAGAATAGTGACCACTTCTGCTTTCATCAGATGCTATTGACTTTAAACTTACTGTCGGTCAACTTTTATTTTATTTTATTTGAAAATAATTTTTAAATTTAATTTAATAGAAGATATATATAATTTGGGTTTTGAAAGTGGCGTGTTTTAATTTTTTAAAAAATGAGACTAAATGGATCTCATTCGTCCAATAGTTTTCGTAATCGTGCCCGATATCGTGAATACTACTTATTTCCGAAAAGTGAGTGTATATCCTGACGATAGACCCAATCCTACAAACTAAGAGATTTGTGATATTCGTTTTGTCTACGAACCTTTTATGTGTGACCGACAAATTCCTTTATGTAACACAAAGATTGAATTAGGTTTATTTTACTTAGGTTCCAAGTTCATGTTGACCTCATTTTTAGTGAGGTCTTAGTCTCCTACTCTTAGAACCTATGATCTAGCTTTA
>JXCR01116337.1:0-10994 GCA_002079205.1 Phalaenopsis hybrid cultivar
TTGCTTTAGTTAGTTCACTATTGTTTTAAACTAACATTTCAGGTTTAATTAATTAATTAAAAGATGAATAATAGAAGAAAAAATATTTATAAAAAATGCAGACAAAAATAAATGAGGTAGATTTAACTGTACTAAATTTATTTTATACACTGGCTCTTTCAATTATTAAATGTTAGTAATAGAAAATGAATGTAGAAAATTTTAATTTCTACTATCTGATCATCTGTTATTGTCTTAATTAATTTCAAGTCTCGAGTCAGGTCGTGATGCTTACACCCTTAGTTTTCTCCATGGGCACATGTAAACACACGGGTAAATAGAAATAAAGCAGTGAATTGACATTTTTTTTTTTTTGGCAAGAGCCACAGCAAAGAAAATTTAATGCCTTAGATTGTATTTTCATTATAAAAATCTTCCTAATGATTTCAATTTTTTTATCAAAGCAATATAGGTACTTAGCAATGATGATACTTAGCAAGGAAGCAATAATCAATTGGTATGCAACTTAAGAAACATAGAAAAAGTAAATATGCAAGATGACTTTGGGGGTTAATGCTTTCTATTACAGCTAATGTTGAGGGTAGGATACTCTCATAAATATAAAAATTAAGAATACACGGATAAAAAGTAAATCAATCAATCCAACAACACAGTTTCTTTAAATAAAATTAGGAAATAATAGAATTTAAGCTCAATTAATAAAAATTTGATTGTAAATATTCAAAAATATTAGAAAGAGCTTCAAAATAAATAAAATCAACTAGCAAATGAATTAATTTTTAGTAAAAATCGAATCTCAAAAATATCACTTTTAAACAAAACTAAAAGCAGAAAAAATAGACTAAACTAAAAATAGAGATGTGCACAGATATATGAGATTAAGACAAAATTCCTCACCTACCAAACAAACTAACAGCTCAGTCATCAAATAACCACAGACATGACCAAACATAAGTCAAGTTGAACCATGATTAATGCATTGGGATGAACCAAGTAAAAGATGAAGCCATTCTTAAAGCTATTATAGAGAAACAGAGGACTAACGCATTTCTTAATGGATTGAATATTGAATTGGATCTTCTCCGGATGCAAGTGTTAGAAAAGGAAGAAATTCTCTTACTCAATGAAAAAATTGTCATAGTTCATGGAATAGGCCAAAGAGAAGTCATGTTGGAGCCTCAGCCTGTAGATGGCCCAACCATGGTTACATAACTATGAATCTCAGAGAATGAAATCGATCCAGCAAAAATCAAATGCTGCCTCTATTCTAGCAAATAGTAGGAAATAATGGATTTTTAGTAGGTTTCAAAGTAGGAAATAAACTCGATCTGGTGTATCTAATGTAATACGCCAAGATATAGATGAGAGAACAGTTAGAAACAAAATGTTAAACCCTCAAATACGCAAAATGCCTCTTCTACAAAAAAAAGCAATAAACAAAGAAGCAGAGACGGGCATAATTGAGCTCAATACAATAAAGAGGAGAACTATATCAAAAGAAATCCAAGTTCATGAAAAACGAAATAGAGAAGTTGAAATTTTTTTTAAGAGACATGAAAGAAATATAATGGTAGTGTAGGTACTAGCTCCACGAAAATTATGATTGATGGTCAGAAGGATGTAGTTATAAATTAAACTAGTTTAAAAAATGTTCTATATGTGCCAAAAAGGTATGCCAATCTAGTTTCGATTCATAAGAGTATAAAGTATTTTGTAAATATTTTATCAAGTGTTCTACATGAACATTTTTGTTCTACAATTGTATGGTAACATGCTTCTGCACTTAAATTTCAAGATAAAAGTTGGTGGATGATGATTGGACTTGCTAGAGAAAGAAATGGGATCTACTTTCTTTTTAAATAATCAAATATCTTATAATAAAATTAAATTCTTACTTGCAAAGAACTTGGTTTGGTTCTTTCACTGTTCACGCACGCAAAGCCTCCTCCTTACAGCTCTCTATGGCAGTCTAACATGTGATCCACTCCCTTCGTCCCTAAGCAATTCTCTCACAAGTCGTCTCCCTCACCTCCTCATACTTCCTTTTCTTCCTTCACAAACGTCTGTAAAACCCTATTCACCTCCAGTAGCGTTCTCACGATGTTACACCAAATTTAGCGCAAAAAAATAAAAGTATGATAAGATTATTATTTGAATCTTTAGCCTACATGTAAGTAATAATATACTTATCCATTCCCAAAATTAGAATCAACACCAAAAAGTTATTAGTCACTTTGGTTTGACAATTCAACCTTAAATTCATGATTAGAAACCTGATTTTAACATAAGAGCTATTTCCATGCATTCTTATCCATACTAGATAATTTTTTATGTAATTTAGTGATCCCTATCCAACTAAAATAGGATGGGCATTAAGAGGCTATTTTGTAATTGTAAAATTTGATTGGGGAGGAAAAATCCTTCATCTTCTTATTCACACATAGGGTACATATTTGGTGTCATCAATTGTATCTCAAATTGGATGCTCGGTTGCACTTTCCCCCTTAACATTAGATTTGAGATAATATGATTGATTTTCAAAAAATGTGATAATTATGGAGTTGATGCATTTTTTGGTAACAGGAGAGTAATATTTATAACTTTTCTGATAGAGGTATAACCCAAATAAAAATACATTTGATAGATTTAGGCTAAAGTTTGGTTTGAGTTGGGAAATAAAATTGAACAAAAGGATAAACACCCAAAAATTTTAAATGGTATATTAGAAGACAAAGCACTTATGTGTTGATAGGTAATCATAGAAAATGAAGCGGTGTTTTGAAGTTAAGTGTCCGGCTAGATATTCAATTAATAAGAAATGCTGTAGTAAGAATTGTTTCCCCTAAATATTTTGGAGCTTGATGAGAAATCATAATTGAGCAGGATACTTCAATTAAATGTTTGTTTTTTCTCTTTATTGTTGTAGGATATCAATACATGAACTCACGTTGATGATTCTATTTTTTGAAAGATATGGCCTAAGGATGGAGTTAAAATATTCCTTTGTATTATTAGTATAATGATCTGAATTTTGCATTAGAATTGGGTTTAAATCATGTCCTGAAAAAGTTTGGAAGATATGATTGTTTCATACTTTTTCTTCATTAGAAATACCCAAGTAATTCTAGTGTGATCGTATATAAATGAGACAAACTATCAAACTCCACTTCGGATTTTCATTTTTGAAGATCCTCAAATACCATTTTGGATAATGAAAAAAGAATGTGAGGGTTTATACTAGATCATAGGATAATTATTTCTAGTCAGTTTGGTAATTTGACAAGTCTCGCATTCATAAAACTAGGTTTTTTTATTAATAAGCAAATATGGACATAACTTAACAACATAATTAAAATTATGATGACCCAAAAGACAATGTCATAACGTGACTTGTTTTTAGAGAGACATACATTCGATAGACAAGAAAATTTGAGGGACATATCAAGATCAGAGCAATTGTGTGTTTAGAGAGATCTTCTTGAGCATATATAAACTTTGATGCATTTCAGTGCTATCAATCACTCATAATTCTACCACCTGAAATTTACAAAAGTCCATAAGGAATGTAATTATACATTTCATATAAGGAATAAGCTTACTAATTGAAATCAAGTTACGGTCCAATTATAGAACATATAAGACAGAGAAAAGAATAATATTCTTAGAGAGCTCCACATCTTTCCCAGCAATTTTTTAGTGTGACTCATCGGCAAGTCTTACCGATCAAGATGTAAAAGTCTCTTGATAGTTTATTAGAGCATTGATATCTCTAATCATATAATCAGAAACTCTTAAATCTATGATCTAAATTCTAAATCTCTCATTAATGGCAAAATGGGAGAAGCATATATTACCGTGACATGTCACAAGGTTGGTGCGTTGCTCTTAATTACTTTAAAGGAGTTTCATCAGTACCTCAAGTTAATCTTTGGTGAATGGTTCGATCGATCCTTCTAATGTGGTAATAGCATTTGCCTCTCTCTTGACCCTTCCTTCCCAAACCAGGCATTCAGTCAACATATTTTCCATGAAGTTTCCAATATTGACCTTTGATATGGTACAAGTTTTCTTGACATTTGAGTCATAGGAAGAGTTATGGCTATACAAAGCAGAACTTGCAGTCCCTAGTGAACTCTCATTTCCGATCAGCATCAGCATCTATCTGTTCTCATCTCTTTCAATAAATTTAGGGTCAAGTTTGTTTTGGGTTGGGGAATGGAAGAGGCTTTGTTCCCATGATACTCCACCTTACCCCATCCAATTCCTGAGCCAGTACTACTAAGAATTTGATGGTCCTCTTCTTCTCCATGATGGATTTAAATGTCACGGCAACTTGTATACATTTTCACATGTGTACCAAACATATCTAATAACAGCTAATATTTCGCCAGAGTATTAAAGTATTGAGAGAAACTTAGCTCCCCTTAACAGAGGTTATAAAGCTTGTTTTGATCTCAAACAACACTTTAGTGCTCTCAGTGCTGAAATATATTTCTCTTGAGGCCTCTCAGATTTCTTGGCAATTTTGTAGAGCAAAAAATTCTCTCCCACTTCAGATATCATTGAATTGACTAGCCAATACATGCTAAAATGGTCCTAATTCTTCCATGTCCAGTGGTTTGGGTCAGTAATATTAAGAACTACGCCCACTTTAGTGAGGTTGTCATCTTTTCCTTTATCACAAATGTACATAACGCGGATTGTGATTGATAATAGTTATGGTCATTGAGTTCATGCTTTGTGATAAAGTTCAAAAGTTCAAGATTAGTCCAGATAGAATCCCTGGTCTCTGACTCAGAAGTCACCTCCGAGGTAGTTCTTAACTTCATCCCATAGTTTGTTATCATCCCTAAATGTGTTTAGGGCAGCTTTTAGTAGTTGCTCCAAAATTGACAAAAAAGCACATTTTCACTGGCAGAGAGACTAAGGTCCCTTTTGGGGCAGCTTATAAGTGCGGGGGCATTTTTGAAAACGTCGGGGTACCGTTTGGATCACACGGTTTGCCCGCTTATCCGAAAATGCGAGTGAATTTTTACACTAAACGTAGGCCGCGGGACGAATCCTGCATTCGACCTGCAGGCTGTGTTTCAGGATAAGTTGTTTATCCTGAAACCAAAAGTTGCCCCAAACGCACCATAAGAAGCCTAGATGGAGTAATTCTAATTGGCAACAATAAATTTTTCGGAAAGCGAGAGGCTTATCGACAGATAAGAGTTGTTGCAGGGACAATAGGAGGCTAGTGGAGAAGTTCTGCTTCAGGTAAAAATGGAGAAGGCCAGTTGTAGAAGGTCCGCGAAGAAGGGTTGCAGCTTTCAGACAAGTAAAGGATCGGATATGCAGCTGGAAGAATCGTAGAAACCTTCAATGGAAAGGATCTATGGCTTGAAGGCGTAGAAGGTCCGCGAAGAAGGGTTGCAGCTTTCAAACAAGTAAAGGATCGGATATGCAGCTGGAAGAATCGTAGAAACCTTCAATGGAAAGGATCTATGGCTTGAAGGCATCTCGCTGGATTGGAAAGGATCAGATATGTGGTTGGAAGAATCATAGAGACTTGCAGGTGGGAACGAAAGACAGCGGCAACTTCTAGATAGGGAAAGTAACAGTAGATACAAAGAGGATGTTAGTGTCGAAATAAGATCTATAGTTTGCTCCCTATTTCTGATACCATGTAGAATTTACTAGGGGAAAAAATTTCATTCATCTTCTTATTCACAAATAGATTACATACATATAAGGAAATTGATCCATCCTTACTTACAACCTTACCAAATAAATCTCACCTAAATTAGTAAGGAAAATAATTATGAATGAATAGTAGAAAGACACAAAATAGAAAGAGAATAAAATAAACAAAGGTTTTCTTAGGTATCCCAATCAAATCCTCCAAGATTCGGTAGTGGTGGTCGGGCACATGTGAGAAAATTTTGGAAAGAACCAAATCTTCTCAGATTTCCATAGGAGTCGGTATAATTATCCATTCCTAGGTAAGATACTTATCCATACCTAATCGTTAGGGTAAGTCCCTAAATTTAAGAAATTTGATGATAATATTCATGTTAATTTCACAATTCATAACTTAGATTTAAAACTAAATGTTTGATTTTAAGGATAAATGTTATTTCCATGCATGCTTATTCATTCATGATAAATTTTGATTTAGATTTAGTGATCCTACTCTATAAATAGGTGTCATGAGGCCATTTTGTAACCAATTTCCCTTTGAATTAAATAAAAATTAGCAATTCAAATTGTTCCTCAAATTATTTTCTCATGTCATTCTTTTCCTTTCCCGTGGTATTTTCTCCTGTTGTTCTCATAACTAGGGGTTTTTTTCCTTTCAATACCTGCGGTTTTAAATCAAGTACCTGCTACCAATATTTTTAAAAGCCACTTCAAAGCATACTTCAAGCGCAAAGTGACTCAAAGCGCCTTGGGCCTACTTCACATCACTATCACGTGGTCAATATAGCCTAAACGCACATAAAGCACTCTAACGCACTAAAGTGAAGCGAGTCGTTCTGATTCAGCTTCTCAAATTAGCGATAAAAAACAATGCATCCTATTCGAATTTGACCTAGTGTTCGAGAGGAGCGCAATGGAGCAGAACCTTGACTTTGACCACAATTGCTTCTTTTTTGACTTCGGCCTAGGGTTCAAGAACAATGGGAGCAGAGCCTTTGACCTACAGTCTTCCCTATTCAACTTCAGCCCAAGGTTTGAGGACAAGAGTAGAGCCTTCGACCAACAATCTTCCTTGTTCGACTTTGGCCTACGGTTCGAGAGGGACTGGAAGAGAGATCCTTTGACAGTTAGGAAGCAGAGTCTTAAACCCTTACACCGCATGTAAAGCATTTGATCTGATCTACATAGATTTATTTAATCATTAATAGATTTATATAATCTACTGGCTTCTTTCTAAATTAAAGCATAGCTTCACTATGTGTTTTACGCTTTCAAGAAAAAACAAATTCTTAGGCATCACATTGCATTTTGATAGCATTGCATGCTATATTAGAAGCTGAAGTTGAAGTTGTATGCCACTCAAACTCCACTCTAGCCCAGCCCTCCACATCTTCTCTAGCCACCAATCATGTTGCTTCCAATTGTAAATAATACTTGCTTTCTTTTCCAATCATCAACTCCAATATTTAAAGAAGAAATAAAATTGTAATTGATTCCCTCGTCACAAAATCAAGAAAAAAAGTGTTCAATTGCCCACTATTTTGAGAAAAATTAGTGAGGCCACATATTCATTACAAGAAGAAATCAAATAATAAAAAAATTTCTTAAGGAAATAGAATATTTTTTTATCAAAATATTGGCTTTAGATTGTTGATGCTCCTCTAATTATAATATTGTTTTAGCCTCGATTCCCTTAATTACTTTTTGCCTCATAATTGTGTTAACACTAGTTTGTAGACTTGGACGGTTGGGCCCCTTTCTCCTAAAACCTAAAAGGACCACTTGGTGAGAATGCCAAAGGGATTGCAAGCAACCTCAGGATATCTTCCTTATCTTGGGTAGTTCAGTGGAGAAATCTACCCTTGATCCTCGATTATTGGTATGTTAATATAATACATTATAACAACCAAAGGCATTACCTAAATTCACTTAAAATGACTTAAGACACCAATCAAAAAATAGGGAGGGCCTTATCATTAGCATCACGCCCCTTGTTTGCGATGACCAATACTATACAACAAAACTTTGTATTGGCTAGTCCTTACAAGCATTTTCTTAGACGCTTCAAACATAAAGCAATTTAGGCATAGACAAACCTTCACCATATAACCTTCTATGAATTCCATTACCTTTTGCATAAAATAGAGTTAAACTTGCAACTATAAAAGTTAGCAGCAATTTCCCATGAACAAATTTATGTAAATAGTGTATTTAGCGTGTGAAAGATCATGCAAAGTCATTGGGTACAAATGAAATGGATTACTCAAATGGACTCAGCCCATTAGATCCATTGATAAAAGAGTAAAATGCAAAGCAAGGCCTAAGAGCATCAAATACCAACTAAGAACTTAATTGTAAATCAAGTATTATAATATATCTTCTAGACTTTTATTTACTATTTCAATTTAGCCATATGTTTGAATACAATTATTAGTAGGAAAAAGAAAAAAGAGTTTCCATGAATAAGTTGTTTACCA
This sequence comes from Phalaenopsis hybrid cultivar, assembly GCA_002079205.1. Lineage (NCBI taxonomy): Eukaryota > Viridiplantae > Streptophyta > Magnoliopsida > Asparagales > Orchidaceae > Phalaenopsis > Phalaenopsis hybrid cultivar. Next base: position 8,160 of record JXCR01116337.1, read on the forward strand.
TCTTTTCTTCCAAGGAGGAGATTAGCTTAAAAATTTCATAAAAAAAAATAATTATGTCATGAAAATGTAAAATTTTAAAAGCATTTGTTATTTCAATGCAAGAAATAAAATGTAAAATTTTACACATTCTATACATAATAACAAAATTAAATACATACCTTCAAATAATAATTAATATAATTTAACAAAAAACAAGCCCATATTAAGGTCTTCCTATGGTGAATATATAGAACAGATGACATTGTGTATAACCCAAAAATATGTTGCTTACATGTGTATAACCTAGTATGGTATTGTTTTCTTTTGATTAAATGAAAATTTTCAAAATATGCAACAACTTGTGCAAAATCATGTGTAAAACAAAGATAAAAGTAATTCCCCTGTATCTATTGGTTTATCCCTCATAAAATGTCTGGCACCACCTTGATATCTACTTCTAAAATTAGAAATCCTCACAATGAAAATAAAGTACAAAGGGATACCATCTTTAAACAAAAAAAATAATAACTATCACAAACAGAGCAATCAATACTAAAGTATGAATCACTAGTAAGTGCAATAAAAACATCCTAAAACACTTAATAAAAGATAACATACCATCCATCTTTCTCTGCGCATTAGTTGATTTATTCCCAACATGTGATAACATCTAAGAACAAAATTTCAAAGTTCAAAAACCTCAACCCATTTAGCATAGTTGCATTGTAACTCCTTTTTTAAAATTTAAATACTTTTGGGCCTCATGATAGAAAAATATTTTCATGAAAACAAATAGTATCTCATAAGTATGAAAACTAATCAATTTATCAAGCTTGCATCATTTTTCTTCTCTTGCAAGTTCATGTTAAACTCTCTCTCTCTCTCTCTCTCTCTCTCTCTCTATTTGAATCACACTCACTTGTATTCTGCCATTATTATTCTTTTTGTTATTTGGTCTAGCTCCACGTTCCCTTAATCTCGCACCTACTTTCCTAAGTATTTATCTCGCCTCTTCTTACTCTCCTCTTTTTTTCTCTCTCATCCTACTAACTTCTCTTTTATCAGTCACATTCTTTCTAAAATATGTTTTTCCTCCCCAAAATCATTCATAAAACTTCCTCTAAGAGTCTAGACAATTTGTTGAAAAGAATAATTAGGATGATGAAGAATAAAATATTTAAAGAATGAGTTAGAGAAATGGTTTCATGAAACTCCCTCTAAGAGTCAGAATAATTTGGTTCAAGGGAATGATTTGGAAGATGATGAATCAACTATTTAGATTATAGGCTAAAGAAATGGTTAAATTGCTTCCATTATAGGGTAGAAACTAAACATCCAAATAAAAATTTACTTTATTACCAAGAGTGTCTCTCTTTATGCATTATTTTCTCTATTCACATATGGGTTCCCCTCTCTTCCGTTAATCTCTTAGCTTAACCATCACAACTCCTCTCATCCTTCTCTCCTCCACCCTCTCTATCTCTCAACATGGTACCTTCACTCTATCCACACATCCCATTTTCTCTCTTAAAATTGTTGTTACTCCCCAACGGATGCATCAATATATTGAATATCCTGTACAAAAAATGCCTCCCGGCCAAATGGCCCAAATGTTATCAAATAAACTTTCTCAACAAAATCCTAACAAAGTGACATGGCGGATCAAATTTGATAGAAGATGCTTGGAAACAAGGTAAATGATAAAGGATGCAACAAGCCTTTTTTTTTTCTTTTTCTTTCTCTTTTTTTGTTATAATTTCATTTAATTTGAAACTACGCTATATATATGTTTTTGATTTACTCACAGAATTAGTTTTTTCATAAAATAGCCTTCACATCATTTCCAAGCAAAAGCACAAGTTGGAGTGCTTTTAAGACTTTATAATAAAGATGCCTAGAACTGAAAAAAGACAGGCAAACAAATTTAATTATTGGAAATAGAACAAATAAATATAGAGTAGAGCATAACTAAACCAATGTTCACGAAGCGTTGAGCATGATGTGATGATATACAAAGATTTTGTTTTATTCAATACATAAAGCAAAGCAGCACTTTTACTAACTAGAGCACTAATGATATGTACATAATCTATAAATATATTACGTAATTAAAATAATTATTTAATTAATCAAGCTTAAAGCACAATAAAAAATAATTTTCAATATATAAAATGATATATTAAATAGTAATAACTTCTAGCTATCTCAAAATTACAGAATAATGAATCGAAGTTATAAAAAATAGATAAAATAAGCACTTTAAAAGAAAAAATCATGAGATCGAGAGACAAACTAAAGATCAAGAAGTTGAGGCGACATAAAGTGACAATGAAGATGAGGCACCAAGAAGCATGCAGAGGATATATTGAGATCTCTAGAAGCATGAAAGTGAGAAGAAACTAGCGAAAACAATAAGAAAAGGCATAAAGCATAAAAAAAACCATAAGGCAAGAGAGAGTGAAGACGAGAATCACCAAGATACCACTAGCACCAACAAGAGAGAACATAGAACTAGCAAAAACTCAATAGCTACGAGTAACCATAAAAAAAAACAACAAATATTATGATATATTAAATAACAATGATTTCCAGCTACCCAGAAACAATAAAATAAAGAACAAAAAATATAAAATTTGATAAAATAAACACCGTAAAATCCAAAATTATCATGATTTTGAAAACCAACTATAGATTAAAAGATATAGGCAATTTGAAGTGAGAGGTAGTAAATATGAGGCCCGGTGAAACATTTTGAGGATACACTAAGATCTTGAGAAGAACTATATAATAGAGGAAAATATGGCAACAATAGTAAGTACCAAAGAGCAATGTATTAAAAAAAAGAGAGAGCAAGAG
>JXCR01116345.1:0-14931 GCA_002079205.1 Phalaenopsis hybrid cultivar
ACTCTATATTCCTGGAGAGACTAATGAAAGACAAGAATTTGTTCCTTCGAATGAAGAATGAATTTAAGTTTAGTGTTTGAATTTGTGTGTTAGAAGTTGTTGTTTTCAAGTGGTTTAGTGTTTATGTCTTGTTTTTAGTATTTATGACTTCATATATGTGTTTAACTATGAAATGATTGTTGTGTATTTGTATTTAGGAAAATTTTCTCATCCAAGACTATTTAGAGTGAGAATTAAGTGTTTAAAGGTATTTGCACTTATTTGTGAATTAATATAAGTTTGTTTGTGTGAAAATTTGTGTTATTTTTAGCCTCGAATTGAAATAGTTTTTATGGAGAATTTTGAGAGAGAGGGGAGTTATAGGAAGTTGAAAATAGTCATTTAAGTGCTATATGAGACCATATGGGTGGTTTACTTAGGCAAATAGTGCATTTTACTTTAATTTGAAAATTTTGAAAATCGTTCACTAGCGCTTAAGCGCCACATCTCGCGCTTAAGCATGAGTGAACCCGATAGGCAGACGCTTAAGTGCCTTTTACCAGCGCTTAAGCACTGTTTCATGAAAATAGGTTTGTGAACGGTTAAAATTGATATTTCAAACAAAAAATTACCATTTTTAACCCCACCGTCACTTTCAACCTGTCGATTTTGCCATTTTTGAGGGCTAAGGCACATCTAAAGTCAAGATTTCTTGGTGAAATCAAGTGAAGTTTGCTAGATCCAAGTTACTTGAGGTAAGAGCTTTAATTCTATACAAAAATTTTGGATTTTCACTATGTATTTTGAGCACATTTGGAGAAATTAAAAAATTCACAATTCATGGTGAGAAAAAAAAAATCTATGCAAATTGCATGGGAAGTGTAGTTTTTACTTTGAAAGTTTAGTTTAGTAATTTAGACTTGATTTTTCAAGTTATTTTGGACTTTATAAAATTGTAGAATGGCACCAAGAATGAAGAGGAGCATAGGAAAGAGCCCTTTCAATTCGAGTAGAATTATTAGTTTGAAGGCTCAGGATTGGTACAGTGATGCATCACAATCACGGAAACTGATTCAGGAGCTGTGTTTTAAGAATCCAGGTAGAGACGTAAAGGATTTGATCGTTCACCAATAGTGGGAACAATTTTATTTTTTCTCTGCTATTGTGGTTATTTCTATTGTTAGGGAGTTCTATGCAAACCTCCCTGAGGCTTAAGACAATAGAGTCATGGTTCGAAAAAAGTTGGTACCTTTTTCACAGGAGGTAATCAACGTGTTTTATCATCTGCCACCTGATCCATTATGTTTTTATGAAAATTATAGTCCAACTGAAGCGGAGTTAGACGACATTATTTCTTACTTGATAGTTGGAAGAGGACTTTGGAAGATCACTAATAAGAGGAGAGTCAACTTCCCAACTTCAAAGTTATGTGCACCTTCAAAGGCCTGACACTATTTTATTTCTGCTCATCTGCTACCAACAAATCATCTTAGTGAAGTGACTAGAGAGAGAGCAACGTTAAATTATTGTATCCAGGAAGGAAAGCTCATCAACATAAGAGCTTTGATTTATCAGACTATCATCAGTTCCGCCACTATCGTTACTACTGCAGGTCTTGGTTTTGCTTCCTTAATCTTTTCCTTGTGTGAGCAGCCTGGAGTTAAATATGATAGCTGGGAGGAAGTGTTGTTACCTCTAAATCCCATCACTAAGGTGAATGTAAAGACTTGTTCTGAGCAATTTATTTTTTGCTAGAGAGGAGGATTTTCTGGGAGTTATGGAATAGAGACGTCTGCTGCTTCTACCTCTACTTCTTCTACAGTTAGACCATCTACCTCATGTGCTTCTACATCTAGAGGCGAGTCTACCCAAGATCAATCATTACAGATGATGATGGATCATATTAATTTTACGACTGATAAAGTTGAGAATTTAGAGCATTTTGTAGAGCATGATGATAGGTATAGTACGAGAAAGAGTGATTATAAAGAGAATTTCCATTCATCTCTGGAGAACCTAATTAGGGGTGACCCAGGAGTGCAATTTCTTCCATATCCTTGATATCCTAATTATGAGCCTGCAGAAAAGTGGTATAGCGATGATTCAGAAGATGAGGAGTAGAATTAAAAGATTTTTTATGTTTGTAATATGTGTTAGACTATCTGCTTTGGACTTGAGATTTGTTTTGTGTTGTTTATTTTTATGTTGTGGACTATGTGGTGTGGTACTGCTACATTTACATCTTTATGATGATATGTATTATGTATTGTGTTTTGGACTTTTGTATTTTATTATTATTGTGATGTTTATGTTAGTTAGTAGTTTGTTTTCAAAATCTAGGGTAGCAACTGTTGTGAGTTTTGTGATTTAGTTAGTTTAGAACTTAACTTAATTCTATGTCTTTTGAAAAGATGAAAATCTTGCTAACTTAGGACTTAAATACTAAATTTCAGAAACTTCTACCCTGTATTTTTCTTTTATCATATTTGTGAGTTTGTTTTTATGTTGAGATCGTGAAGTCAAGTTAGTGTGTTAGTTTGCTTTTATGTTTATACCCACTGTTTAGAAGTCTATTGAATCTCTACATGTTGAATTGAAATGAAAATATTAGAAAATTTGATCAAAATTAATTTTACTCCTGTTTTTAGTTTTATACTTGTATAATTAGGGTATAAAAATTCCTATTAGCAGTTATTTTAATTTTGTATCATTAGGGTATAAAAATTAATGTTAGCAATTATTTTAATTTTCATTCCTGATTATATATATTTGATGCTAAATTGTTTAATTTGTTAAAAATTTAAGTTTGAGGGGGGGATGAAAAATATTTTTAAAACTTGAATTGTATTTGTTCTCAAATGAACTACAAGTGAATTTTATTTGGAAAAAAAAATTGATCATGTATATGAAGTTATATTAGAGAAGTAAAATTTGATTTTAGAAATGAGTAAGAGAATTTAGTTGAAATTTTGAGTAATGAAGAAAATCGTTAAGTTAAAAGTTTTTTGTGTAGAAAATGATTAATACAATTAACTATCTTTAGTAAGAAACATTGTATTTTTGAAAATTTTAGAAATTTAGACTTTTATTTTTAAAACTTAAATTTCTTTAATTACAATTACTTTTAAAAGCTATTATTATAATTATAAGTAAAAGTTTTGTATCAAGACTTTGCTTTAGGAAAGGAAAACTAGAATTCAAAATTATTAAAGGCCTATCCACATATAGTAATCTTTGCCTAAAAAAAAGAGAGAAAAAAATATAGAAAATAAAAAGAAAAGAAAAAGAAAAACAAAAGAAAAAGAAAAAAAAAAGAAAAAAAAGAAGAAGAAAAAGTGAGGGAGGAGAAGCTTGAGAATTAGTACCTAATCAAAAATTGGTTCTACATTTGATCTTTTTAAAGTATAAGTCTTGAGAAAATCTTAACCTTATAGATATAATATAGTAAGTAAAATCATTCTTAATAAAAATTTTTAAGTGGAGATAATAAAAGAACTAAATTCTAAATTTGGAAGACTTACAATATTTCTGAATTAGATAGGAACTCATATTTTCAACTTTCTTAACATTAAAAATTTTTAAACCTTAAGTTGGTCTCATTTACTAAATATTTTTTCTAAATTGGACTACTATATTTCTAAATCTAAATTTTAGTAACACCACAGAAACTCATATACATATCATACATATTTATTTTTTTAAAGATTGAAGTGTCACTTGAGGACAAGTAACATTTTAAGTTTGGGGGATTTTGATAATACACCTAAAATATAGTATTTTTAGACGTGTTTTAATGTTAAAATATATAGTGTTTTTAGACACATTTTTTTACCTATTTTGAGATATTGTGTTTTAATGGAAGGTATTTTTGTGTTTTTCTTTCAGCTACAGTAAAAAGGTTAAAAATGCTTAAAGGAGTGAAAAAGGATAAAATTTAGAGCAAATAGGTGAAAAATGTGCAAAAGTGTTTTGGCGCCTAAGCGCTGGTTAAACAGAGAAGGCCGCGCCTAAGCTCCATAGGCCCTACGCTTAAGCTCCAGTGGCAGTTATTGGATGAGTAAATTCAGTTTTTGCAAATTTTGAACAGGTTTTGGGACACCTATTAGCTTAATAGGTGATTACAACTACCATGGACAAAAATTATTACGAAAGGATGCATCTCTTGGTGAAATACATCAAATCAAGACACATTTTAAAGAGATATGAAGGCACATTTTGGAGAATTATAAAAGAAGAAAGATTGAGACTTTGAAAGGGGTCCTGAAAAGGTCCAAAAAGGTGTGGGGTCTTGAAAGTACTGGGAAAGTTTTGAAAGTTCTAAAATTAGGGAGTTAGTTGGAGGATTTTCAGGCATCACATATTTATCCTTATATTTTAGTTTTATATTGAGAGAGTTGTAAAAGAGAAGAGATTCAAAGGAACTTAAAGAGTTTGGTGAGTGACTTGAGATAAGTTTTATCTTTGTTTAAGACTACTTTTGATTTTAATTGAGACTTGTTGGTTTGATAATGATTTCTACTTTTAAACTAAAGTGTGGTTTTGTTTTGTATATGGATTCTGAGTAGTTTTCTTTATCTTTCTTCTTAAAATGATAAGTAATTAAGTGTTGGATAGACTTGTAAAGAATATTGATCTTTAATGTTGGACAAAGTTGTGATGATTTAAATCCATGCACTCCATTTTCTCCATAGATTATGAGTAGTTTTCTTTATCTTTCTTCTTAAAATGATAAGTAATTAAGTTTTGGATGGAATAACGGAGAGTATTGATCTTTAATGTTGGAAGAAGTTGTGATGATTTAAATCCATGCACTTCATTGAGTAGTTTTCCTTATCTTTCTCCTTAAAATGATAAGTAATTAAAGTGTTGGATGGAAGTTTTTTTCTTTATCTTTCTTCTTAAAATGATAAGTAATTAAGTTTTGGATGGAAGTTATGGAGAGTATTGATAATATTGGAATAATTTATGATGATTCAAATCCATGTACTTTATTTACTTCTTGATTTGGCCAATCCAGATGTTAAAATTTGATGTGAGAACATGTCAGAACCGGGCTGGTATTATCTCAGTTAACAATTGGAAAGAACCACATGAGGTTGTATGAATGAGAATGTAGTTCATATGATTGAGTGCTAAATAGGGAAATATTCATTGAAGGGTGTAGAGTTAGAGGACTTTAAAGTGACAGGTTAAACGGTAGGAAAATATTCATTGATGAGTGTAGATTTAGAGGACTTTAAAGTGAGAGGTTAAAGCCCCCATTGGAAATAATCATTGAAGGGTGTAGAGTTAGAAGAATTTAAAGTGACAGGTTAAAACCCCCAACTTGGTTTTAAGAATCACATGAGGTTATATGAATGAGAATGTAGTTCATATGATTGAGTGCAAATAAATAGGAATCGCATGAGGTTGTATGAATGAGAATGTAATTCATATGATTTAGTGCAAATAAATAGGGAAATAATCATTATGGATGTAGACGTAACTTTAAAGTGACAGGTTAAAGCCCCCAACGAAATAGTCATTGATGGGTGTAGAGTTAGAGGACTTTAAAGTGACAGGTTAAAGCCCCCAACTTGGTTTAGAAATAATTTTTGAAGGGTGTAGAGTTAGAGGACTTTAAAGTGATAGGTTAAAGCCCCCAACTTGGTTTATTGTTTAGGTTCTGATACGAGATGTTAGCCCCAGTGGGAGGGAATTGAGGTAACTCTAGAGTGAGAGGGGTGTAGAGTTAGAGGACTTTAAAGTGACAGGTTAAAGCCCCTAACTTGGTTTATTGTTTTATTCTGATACGAGATGTTAGCCCCCAGGTGGAGGGAATTGAGAAAAATCTAGAGTGAGAGCTAGTATCTTCCCCGCCTAAATGGTCTTCAGAACTGTTCAAACTTTAAATTAGCCAATGTTTATTTATAGCATATGTAGTAAGGGTAAAGAATATTATTGCTCCTATTTGACACAACACAATATGCATACTTCCACAACAAATTTTCTATACTTATTACTGATTCATGATAAGGAGAAGGATATTTTCATATTTAGTGCTTTTCTTCTATAAAAACTCAAGTTATCTTTTTTAAGTTAGTTTTTTCTTTGTCAAATTATTAAAATTATCAAAAATATTTAAACTTTATTTACTGTAAAAATGTCTTTAGTTTAAATAATTTACTTTTTAAAAATAGGAAGTTTTCCAAAAAGTGCATATTGCATATCTTCACTATGGGTTCGATACTTAGGCCTTAATAAAAAAGTTCTATATTACTTGATAATGATACATATACTTGTGTGGTATCCCAATATATATAATTTGAAATTTAAATTCTTATTTTTCTTCAAGATCAAGTTTTTAGTTTTGTTGTGAAATAAATAATTATAAGTGAACAACATAATCATAATTATTGTTATATTGTTGCATATAAGCAGTTTCGGGATCAATACCTCCTCTTCAATCTTTCCCAATATGTTTGTAATCCACTCCAAACTCAGTTCAAGAAATCTATTAAAATAGGTTTGACCATCCTTACGCACAAACTTTTTCTCTTCAAACTTTCCTTCATTCTTGCACTCCATGGATGTCATGATCTCAGGATTTGAATGTTTTTTCCACTGCGCTCCTTCTCTACAGAACTTAGAATCATAAAGAATATGTCCCAATTTACATTTCCATTTATTTAAATTGAGAAAGAATGATCAAAAACCAAATTTTTGGGGTTTTTGGAAGTTAATTGAGCTATGGATCCTAAGCGCTAGATTGGGTGCATAGGAACCAGGTTCAACGCCTAGACGACAATACCCTAAAATGCTCAAGGTCCAATTTTCAAGTCCCAACCTCATAATGATTAAAAAATTAATGTTTTGTCCCAACTTAATCATGTAAGACTTCTTATAACATCATAAAATTAGTATAAAATTAATCACTAATCAAATCAATCCACACTGAAAACTGTGGGTTGCCTCTCACGAAGCTCTTGGTTTAATATATTTAGCCAGACATATCCAATGTTTACTCAGGTTGACCCAACATTAGGACCTCCTCAATTGTAGAACTACTTTTAGTTATATAATGTTTTAATCTATGTCCATTTAATTTAATGATTTTTCCAATTTTTAGATTTTCAATATCAACCACTCCTAAGGATAGACACTTACCACAATAAATTGCTCCAACCACCTGGGCTTAAGTTTTCCTAGAAATAATTTCAGTCTTGTATTATATAATAAAACTTCTTGCTATGTTCAAAATGTCTTTTCATAGTCCTCTTATCATGTCATTTTTTCATTTTCACCTTATAGATTTTAGCATTTTTATAAGATTCATTCCTTATTTCATCAAGCTCATTTAATTTTCATAATTGTTCATCTCTAGCAACTTTCAAATTATAATTAATATCTTTTATGGCCAAATAAGCTTTATGTTGTATTTCAACTAGTAAGTGACATTATTTTTCATATTTGAGTCTATATGATAACGTTCGTATAGAAGTTTTATATGCAGACTTATATGCACATAATGCTATATGGCCTCACAGACCAATCTATCCTATTAGGATTAACAATTTTTTTCCAAAATTCTTTTAATATCACAATTGGACACTTCAGCAAGACCACTAGTTTGAGGATGATAGGCTAAGGAAATTCTATGATTAATTCCAAAATTTTGAGGTAATGTTTGAATATTCTATTCTTAAAATGACTTCCATCATCTATAATAATTACTCTCGGCATTCCAAATCTAGTAAAAATATTTTCCTTTAAAAATTTTACAAAACTCTTAGCATCACAATAAAGTAAAGCAATAGCTTCAATCCATTTAGAAACATAATCCATAACTATCAAAATATAAATTTTTCTGGAGGATGTTATAAATGGTCTCAAAAAATCCAAACCCTAAACATAAAAATTTCAACTTCTAAAGTAAATTTTATTGGCATTTCATTTTTGTTAAAATATATTGCCTACTCTTTGACATCAATCACATATTTTTATATAAGTGTTAACATCATTAATTAAAGTATGTCAATAAAATCAAGATTGTAAAATCTTAAGTGGTCCCCTAAAATCTGACATACCATGAAATTTTCCATTCAGAAATCTTATATAATTGTTCATATGGAAAATTTTCATTTATTTCATCATTAAAGTTACCATTATTTTCCTTTTCAAGCCTTGACAAATGGTCAGTTATTTGATTATTAGCACCCTTCTTATCCACTACTTGAAAATCAAATTCTTGCACCAGAAGGACCCATCTAAATAATCATGGTTTTACATCCTTCTTTATCATTAAATAGTTAATAATAGAATGATCAGTATGCATAATACATTTAGCTCCAACAAGATAAGGTCTGAATTTATCAAAACCATACACTATAACAAATAATTCATTTTAGTTAGTAGTGTAGTTAATTTGAGTTTCATTAAGGGTTTTACTAGCACAATATATAAGTTTAAAAGTTTTATCATAATTTTGTCCTAATACAACCCCTATAGCATAATCACCTGCATCACACATTAATTCAAAGGATTTTTTCTAGTTAGGTGAAATAATAATAGGTGCATTTATTAATTTTTCCTTTAATAAATTGAAGGCATTTAAGCATCCTCTTCAAAATCAAATTTAGTGTCTTTTTCTAAGAGATGACATAGAGGTTTAGTAATTTTTTAAAAATATTTAATATATCATGTGTAAAACCCAACATGTCTCAAAAAACTTCTTACCCCTCTCACAGAGGTATTTGGTGGTAATTCAACAATAACTTGAATTTTTGCAGGACCTACTTCCATTTCATTTTTCAGAAATATTATGTCCTAACACAATTCCTCCTGCAACCATCTAAAGTAAGAACTAAATTTGTTTCTTCACAACATTTTAGAAATCTTCTTAAATAATCTAAAAAAGAATTGAAAAAGGTTCCAAAAACTAAGAAATCATCCATAAAAAGTTCAATTCTTTTCTTAATTAAGTCTCAGAAAATTGGCATCATACATCTTTGAAAAGTTGCAGGTGCATTGCATAATCCAAATGACATTCTTCTAAAAGAAAAAAATCTCGTATAGACTAGTAAATGTTATTTTCTCTTGATCCTCAGGAGCTATGGGTATTTGGTGGTATCTAGAATATCCATCCAAAAGATAGAAATAATGATGCCCAACTAGTTTATCTAACATTTGATCCAGAAAGGGTAGAGGAAAATGATCCTTCCTAGTGGCGAGGTTTAATTTTCTATAATCAATACAGATTTTTCAATAATCAATATAGTTGGAATTAATTCATTCTACTCATTAATAACTACAGTCTCTCCCCCTTCCTTAGGAACACAATGAAAAGAACTCACCCAAGCACTGTCAAAAACAGGATAAATAATTTCAGCATCCAACACTTTAAAATTTATTTCTTAACAACTTGTTTCATTATAGGGTTCAATCTTCTTTGAGGATCAGCCCTAGGTTTATGATTATCTTCTATCAAAAGTTTGTGCATGCAGATTGAATTGTTAATTCCTTTAATATCAGCTAACATCCATCCAAAGGCTTTCTTACAATTTTTCAATGTCTCCAATAGTTTTTCTTCTTGTTCTTAAGTCAAGTTTGAGGATATTATAACAGATAAGGTAGATGAGTTCCCCAAAAATGAATACTTTAAAGGAGTAGGGAGTACCTTTATTTCATGTTCAAGAAGTTTCTCTATTAAAGGAATTAGAGGTTTACTATTTTTAGTAGTATCTAAAATTTCATAATTTTCCTAAACATAATTTGAACCTTAGTATTTATCTCATTTTATTTATCTTCAAAATCAATTTCCTTTTCACTCTCCAGCTCTTTTTGATATGTTATGACTTTACATCTCATGGTTAGTTCTCCTTTCTGCTATCTATCATTGCTCATCCGGTGTCAAGAAAATGTCTCCCTAGAATAATAAGAATTTCTTTATCTTCTTCCATATTTAACACAATGAAATCAATAGGGAAGATAATTTTATCCACTTTAAAATCCACATCTTCTATGACTCCCTTAAGATAGGTGATATATTGATCAGCTAACTACAGGGTTACAATAGTGGGAAAATCTCTCATAAGCCTAACCTTCTGAATATAGAAAATGACATGAGGTTAACGCTAGCTCCTAAATCACATAAAGCCTTTCCACAAACTTTTTCTTTAGTCGCACAAGGCATAGTGAAGCTACAAGGATCTTTAAGTTTTTAAATAAGCTTTTTCTGAGTTATTGAACTACATTCTTCACTATGTACAATAGTTTTAGAATCTTTGAACTTCCTTTTTTGTTTAAAATTTCTTTCATAAATTTGGAATAACTTAGCATTTTCTCCAAAACAATAGCAAAAGGAATATTAATTGTAAATTTTTTAAATATCTCAAAAAGTTTTGAAAATTGTTGATCCAACTTTTGTTGTCTAAGTCTTTGAGGAAAAGGAGGTGGTGGTCTTTCTAAATTAATCTTTGTTGGAGAAATAGATTTTTATACTTCCTTAAGAATAGTTTCTTTAGGTTTTCTAGTTTCTTTATTTCCTCGCTTAACTTTAATATTCTTTTGAATTCAAACATTTAGTTCCCTTCCACTCTTAAGTTGGACAGCTTTATCTTAATCTTGTTCTTTATTTTTATCTTCATGATTTATCTCAACATTACCAGGAATTATTCCCTGAGACCTATTGCTAAGTGCATTAGAAAGTTGTTCCAGTTGATTCTCAATGTTTTTTATAGTAGCACTTTGACTTTGTAATTGATTTCCCATCTGTAACACCACTTCTTCTATAGAAAACTCTTTCTCCTTACTTTGTTGGTTAGTACTAAATCCAATAGGATAAGAAGGTCTACAGTTATAACTACCATAGTTGTTCCAATTTTTAAATGGGTTTGCTTGATTGTTCCGCCAATGTTGATTTCCATCACTAGTATTATTATTCCTATTACAATTGGTATGTTTTTCTAATCTGGGTTGTAATAGCTAGAATATGGGTTAATGAGTCTATTATTAATTACATTTAAATTTTATAATAAAGTTTGAGAATCAATCATCTATCCTAATGAATTTTCTTCAATCACATTAGGTGTTTGAGAAAATTTCATTGCAATTTGTTCTATCTTCCTAGATAATGCAGCAACTTGAGATGCAACCATCAAAATAATATCATTATCATGAATACTAGCTACTCTCTTAGGATTTACTTTTTCAAATGGACATTGAAAATTATTCATAGTCATCTCTTAAGTTAATGCATAAGCTTCATCAAATGGTTTTGAAATTAATGAACTTCCAATAGCAGCATCTATGATAGATCTAAGGAATCTCACTAACCTATTATAAAATATTTGAATGATTAACCAGCCTGGTAAGGCATGGTCTGGATACTTTCTAAGGGGTTCCTTAAATCTTTCCCAAACTTTGTATATTGACTCTCCTTCATACTGAGTAAAACAAAAGTAATATCATTTCTAAGTTTAGAAGTTTTTGAAGGAGGAAAATACTTAGCTTAGACTTTTTGTGCTAAATACCCCCAAGTTCTAATAGATCCAGATGCTAGTGAATTTAACCAAATCTTAGCTTTATTCCCTAATGAAAAAGAAAAATTTTCTAAGTCTAATAGTGTCGTTTGATATGCTTAAATGTAAGTTTAAATTCTGAGATGGTGTTCCCCAAAACTAATTGTTTTGTATCATTTGTAAAATATCAGGTTTAAGTTCAAATGACTTAGTCACTACAATAAGGGTTTGTAAGCTTTAGTGAATTTCACCTATTGTAGGGTTTGCATAATCTGTTAAAGGTCTTTGTAAATTATGATGTTCTTTTCAGTTGTTTGATGTTCAAAATTTTTTTGTGAACTGTTTGTCATTTCTTAAAAATTGTGAAGTCCTCTTTGTTTCCTAATTTTTCTTATCGTCTGCACTAACTCGGAATCATAAGGAACTAAACCTTTGGATCCCAAACTATGCAGAAAAAAAGGTAAAAATTCAATAAATAAAAATACTCCTAAAAATATTTTAATTTTTCATTTTTTTAATTTTTTTGGTTTTTTTATTCTTTTTATATTTTTATATTTTTTTAAATTAATAAGTACTAATAAAATTGAAATTCAGTCCTCCTAAAATAAATCTATAGTTCAAATGAAATTCTAAATAAAAAAGTTTATTCGTTTCCCCGCCAACGGCGCCAACAACTTGACCCGACCTACAATTATGCAGATATTTATATTCCAAAAGACTACCAAGAACTTTGCTTTAAATTATATTTAGCGGCTAGTGTAAATAAATAAAATATTTTTTAAAATAAATAATAAGTCTTCACACTAAGGGTACTACACAAGTATACGTATCATTTCAAGTAATACAGAGTTTTTTTAAAACTCCTAGTATTGATGTCATATGGAAGCTGTAACTTTTTATAATGACTTAGAAAAACTTCTATCTAAATTGCAGATAAAAATGATAGAAGAATAGTGTCGAAATAGTTGTAAAGAATTAAAACTAAATTTATGTGCAATTTAATTTTAAGCTGAAAGTAAGTGCAAAATTTCTAAACTTATAAGATTTAAAAGAGTTTGAATATTATGGAAAGATCTTTTTCCTTGCAAAAACATTTTAATCAATATAGGATTTGAATGTTTTAAAAATATTAAATGTTGTATTGTGAAAAATAGGTGCATACCCATTTCTTACCCCCTTTCAGTGCATGCAAAAAATATTGGCTAATCTTAAGTTTGTTCCAACTTATTCAGTAATGCTGAGTATATTCTAGCCTCTCACTTCTAGATTACCTACTGTGCTCTCTCTATAAGACCTACTAGGGACCCTTAGATCCAAACTCAAGACTGAATTGATAGAAGAATTTAGCATGTCACCCTAAAAATATCAATTCTACACCCATCAAAACTATCTCCCTATTTATTTGCACTATCCTTAGATTTTGGCCGCCCTCCTTATAAGGTTAGTGTGGCATCACACGTTGGATAAAATCATAGCCCTCCAAGGTCATTATGTTTCACAACAAATTGTAACCTCATAAGTGGCCAGTTTGCAAAGTCAATGAAGAATCGGTGAAAATGCCATCATAATTTTTTAAAATAAAAAAAAATCTTCAAATCATTCTCATCCCATATGATTAATTACCATAGCAAGGAGAAAGAAAGAAAACTACTTAGAATTCTTGGAGAACACACAAAAACACATAGATTTGAATTTAAGATCAAGTTTACATAAGAAAATATAACATAAACAGAAAGACAAAATACTTATCATAGGATTCATCTCCCTAAACAAATATTGAAGCTCTTTTGAAGCAATCTATAAACTGTTCTTTCAAGTCTCTAAAGAAAATACACTAAACACTCTACTCTACTATCTAATCTAGTGGACTCTCTAAATAATCTATGTTTTTCCTCTCATGAAAGTCCCCTTTTACTCTTTTATGAGCACATTATATAAAAATCTCAAAATCCCCAAGAGTTTCCTTAAGCACCCGTTCAAAATTTGTCCAAATTCAATGCATCTATAAAAGAAACCATCTCTAGTGCCTAGGCGCTAGTCTTTGTTCATCTTTGACGCTTAGGAGTTTGAAGTGGGGCTTAGGCGTCATTGCTCTACGACATCATTTTGCCTCCATTTTCTCTCTTTTTTCTTTAAATTTTATTTATTGTATCTGAAACCAAAAATATGCAAAAAAAACTTTCATGAAAGCATAATATCATAAAAAATGTACATAAAATGAACATTAAATGTATTTTTAAAATATGTAATTTTGCGGTGTATCGTCATCTCAAGGTTGTTTGCCACTTAGGGTTTGATCATCTTGGGGCCATTTCCTCCATCAAAAAGCCAATGAAGGTTTCTTTTGGTAGCAGTTAATTATTTTTTGTAGTGGAACGAGGCTAAACCTCTTGCTCGAATCATCGTGAAAGCGGTTTGAAATATCATTTGGTAGATCTTATTTGTATTTATGGAATACCATTGGTCATCATCACTGACAATGAGATGCACTTTGCAGACCAATAAGTGAAGAAGTTTTGCGCAAGTCAAGGGATTAATTTAAAACTCACTTCAATGTATCACTCTCAGATGAATGGGCAGGCCAAAGCAACTAATAAGCTCATCCTAAATTTTTTTGTGGAAGAAAGTCAAAGAAGCTAGGGGAACTAGATAGATTTACCATCATAGGTACTTTGGGCCATCCAAACGACATCTTCAGTAATGACAGGTCAAACCTCATTCATGCTGACACATGGGATGGAGGTGATTGTTTTAGTCGATTATGACCATCATTTCCAAAGGGTAGTTACATCTTATTCATTCATAAAAGAAAACTTGGTTGAAATGCAGGAGTCTAAAAAAGAGGGAGCAATGCTAGCTCTTGATCTTGCGGAAGAAAAGTGAAACAACTTAGCTCTTTAACATGAATAAGTGAAGAGTTGAACCATTAAATACTTCAACAAGCATGCTCAAGAGAAGATGTTCTTTCCTAGAGATTTAGTTTTGAAGAAAGCTGACCCAATTGCTCATGGATAGGTTGTCAAAAAATTAGATCAAACTTGGAGTGGCATGTACATAATCAACCACTTAATATCTCCAGGTCCTTACAAGCTGAAGGCTTTTGCTAGGAAGGAACTCTCTCAGACATGGAGTAAAGATAATTTAAAGAAATGTTTCCTTCAGAAATTTTTTTTATGTATATGTTAAAATGATTATCGTTACCAACTTGTAATATATCATTTTATTACTGCATAAGAAGTTAAAGTTTACTAACTTTTTAAACAATGAACTCAAGTCCCTCCGGAACTTTGGAAACTCGACCTGATCGAGTAAAAAATGTAAGTTTGATAAAGGTTGATTTCAACACCCAGAAAACTTGAGTTGATCGAGCAATAATATATATATATATATATATATATATATATATATATATATATATATATATATATATATATATATATATATATATATATAT
>JXCR01116345.1:15155-32628 GCA_002079205.1 Phalaenopsis hybrid cultivar
ATATATATATATATATATAAAGCAATCAGTTGTAGTGTTGGTAGATCGATCAAAAAATCACACTACTTTTGAGTCGCAAACCAATGTCAACATTTGGTAAGATGGAGTTTTTAGATATGGTTCTTTACTCGCTAGAGATAAGATCTACAAAAGAGTATCATGAAAATAATTCCAAATAATTGTTCTGGTGATTAACTACATAAGTAACAACAAGATCTATGCCTAGTGTAGAGTAAACCCAATTGGGACAGAGATCCAATCGATTGAACAAAACAGAGTGAGCAGTATACAAGGTTTTGAAGAATGATCCCTAAGAATACTAAACATTTGATTTATTTTTAAAAATCAATAATCAATCAAGATATTGAAAAAAAAAATATATTGATGTAAAATTAATCGATAAATCTTTAAAAATTAATAGTCTATCTATGTACAAAACACTCAACCTGAAATTGAAAAATCTTGGGCAGAGAACTTGTCTTAGCTTCAGAGGTGATTCAATGTTTACCAATGATATGATCACGTGTATATTTGAAAAATCACACTAGAAGCAAGTCTCTCCAAGGGGCATTAATTCAATCAAATGAACCAGATGGGGATAAATAATTTACATGGATTGATAAAAGATGACAGGCTCACTTCTAATGTGAGCAAATAATAAATCATTATATGTTATCACAAGAAATTTGAAACAAATATGATGGAAGGTAAAATGAAATGTACTATTTTTATATACAAAGGCATATACAAAAAATGTTTACATCTTTGTTTCAATAAATTACTTAAAAATTAAATTGCAAAAAGCTTCAAATTTCAAGAGGATTTATCAAGACATCAATCAATCTTCTTCGCTAGATCTTTGGTTAATTTCTTACTCTTTTGAATTTTCTCTCAGCTTATCAAAAAAATAAGAGTTGCAAACTTATAAGCATTGGAGAACTTGTCATCGACCAGGCCAAGGTGATAAATCTCTCAGTCATATAATTCATGCCACATCGGAACTGCTTTGCAATTTTAGTGATATGTTCTTCATTGGAAGTGGATGAGGCAACCTTCGCTTTCTACTTTTCATTCTCTTTCATCAAAACATCTTGCATTTCAAGTGACTCCTTCTTCTCAACAGTGAAAAATATGAAGTTTGACCTGAAGGAGATCTCTATCTTCTTGGGCCCTTTAAAAGTCAGCTTCTAACAAAGAAACCTTATTCAAGGCATCAACAAGAGAGTTCTCTGCATCATCCAAAGCCAATCCTTGAAGATTAGTAGCTTGCGTTGCCATCATATAGAATCAAATTGAATGCTTCAAGACTTTTTTGACCTCACTTTTGGTTGATGTCTAATCTTTCCTCTTTAGTAGCCTAGGGTCTAACCATAGGACTTTCCTGCTGACTATTCCTAGAGGACTAGAAAGGGAACCCTCACCATTATAGATTCTAAACCCTTCTTTGCTCAACTTGATGTTCCACATATTTGTCCTAACCTCTAGCACTTAGTGGGTGGGGTCAATATAAGGAAGCTCAAGGAGAGTACCCATTGGATTGCTTGGCCTTTGGGTTAACCCTCTATTGGTGTGGTCTTGGTTGGTCTCACACACACATTTGCACATTACACTTCCATTCACTATCCTAAGTCTAAACCTATTAAACTTTGAACCCTTAACCCTTTGAGAGACTCATGTAGACGATCCCCTAGACCTATTAACCCTAGGCTAGAGTTTAGCCAAGACCAGTACATGAAGAACCCAAAGTAGGGAATTCTATTGTTCCATGGCTCAAGTAGAGTAGTTGGCACACCAATTTTATCAAAATACCCAATTTAGCCTTTTGCCCCCAAATCTACCCAAATTACCAAATTACCCTTTCAACCTAATAATTGGCCAAAATTCCCAAAATTACCCAAAATACCCAAATTTGTTCAAAAATCATTTCAAACCATTTGAAACCACCTAAATTGCTAAAAACACCCCCAAAATGTACAAAATTACCAAAATACCCCTGATTTTGCAAAAATTACCAAAATACCCCAGGTGACCCTATTTGTTCCAAAACCTTCAAAGTCATTTCAAATCTCCCCAAAATCAATTTGAACCACTCCATTGAGCTCAATTTGACCTATTTTGAAAAAAAAAAACCACAAATTGCCTTTAAAGGCCCAATTACCCCCAATTCACATGCAATGTCCACCAATTTGATCCCAATCTTCCCCAAATTCAATTCTAAAATGAAATTCATCATGTTCAAGCTTGATTGCAACCAAATATAAGCCCAATCGACCCAAATTTGAATCTAGTTTCAACCCAAATTAAAAAGCCCCAATTTCACCCTAAGCCAAAATTTCACCAAATTGAACCCCCAAATCATCCAATTGCCCCAATTTTGCATCAAAAACTCTTTACAACATTTTACAGTCTCAAATTAAACCTCTAATCAACCTTGATCAAACCTTAATTTTACTCAAAAATCAACTTGGACTAAAAACCCCCCAATTTTGCCTCAACTTGGCCATGTTCCCAAATTCCACCAAATTGAACTCCATAACCCTAAAATTTCCACTAAATTGATATCCAAAACTCTTCATGACAATTCTTAGGACCAATTTGAACCATAAATTGGGCTCTAGCCAAACTCAAGCCCAGTTCAAAGCCAAGTTTAACCCAACACCGCCAAAATTGACCATGAGCCAAAATTCTTCAAATTGAACCTCCAAATCAATTTAAAACCACTCCAAATTATTTATAAACTCTTTGTGGCAATCATATAAACCATATTGATCAATCAATTAAGCTCAATGTCATGATGAGCCCAACTTAGCCCAAATTGAACCCAAAATTGACCCATGACCCTAATATAACCAAACTTAGCCAAAGAGGTCAACATAAAACCACTACAGCCACCAAGTGGACTCTAGTGACAAGGCTAGACCCATCTAGCCCACCCTATATGAGCCATGGACCAAGGATCCTCCAAATTAAGGGATTTGTTTCCTAATAAGACTAAGCCAAGGAGATATTTTGCTAAAAACTATCATAACTCCAATTAAATGTATTGAGGGACTGCTAACTGACTCCCCTGACCACCAGCTTAGGCCTGGTTAGCCACCCTAGTCGTCGGAGGAGGCAAAACTAAGAGCCACCCCCACCCAATCCAAACCTATACTCACCCATCCAAGCCAGTTAACTCAAATTGGTCTTTGACATTCTTCTACCCTCCCCCTAAATAATGTATTGCACCCATTAATTGCCCCAGCCAGCCACCCATTCCCCCTTTTTTAAACCACCTCCTCCATGGACAAATGGAGAGCTTTCCAATTTCCTTGGGGAAACTCTACCTAGTCGTTTCTAAACACTCTCCAAGAACTCCCAAGCTCAAGCCCACCATTTTCTCCCTCTGGATTCCTCTGTTAGAGCTCAATTTTGAGTTCAAAATTCAGGGAAAACTAGGACATATTTCCCCACACCTCCATATTCCACCAAAGTCTAATTAGTTGTGCACACACCATCCATAGAGTAAGAGGAGTTGATACCCCACAAAAGCCTCATCACAGAGAGCCTCTAACCTAGCTCTAGACTAATACCTGAAATCGGACTTAGTCAAAATCACACTTAGGCAATTAACCACATCCTAGGAGTTCATCTGAAGGTTCACTGAACTCCTCTAAAGCTTCTCCAACCATCTGATTGAGGCATCCCCTCTCAGCCAAAGGTATTGAGCTCTCACTTTAAACAACTTAATTTGATTCTCCATGCATATATATTGTTTTTTGTAGCAATGTAACCGCATGGATGTGTTCTTATTGAGTAGATGAATGTGTAGAAACAAACCTGATGTGATTTGGTTGAGTATCGAGAGAGAACTTAGAGTTTGATGTTGAATGACTCTCAGGTTAGGGAGATCAGGGAAGATGAACGGATGTTGTCCATTCAAGCGTAAATCAATCTAAAGGCTACAGAAGCATTGGACGAGTGGATGGAGCGAAACAGTAGAACGTACGGTGCTGAGGTGGCTGGCAGCATCAAATTGCAAAGCGACGCGTGTAAAGTTCAAAGTGTCGTAAGATGCGCTGGCACTGAGCTAGATAAGTAGAAAATTAAGCTTTTTTGAATTAAATAAAAGCGAGATTTTTGAAAATTCATAACTTTGCATACAAAAATTATTAAAATAAAATAAAAATACCCTCTTGCATAGTGAACAGAGGAGAATAATATGGAATAAAAGTAAAAAAAGTTTGTTGAATCCTTGATTTTTAATTAATTAAATAGTCTTTGTGGTATTTTAATTTATTTTGATTGAATATTGCTCACCATGACTTAAAATTTTTAGGGTTTGTTCCTCATGGCAGAGGAGATGTTCTCTGATTTTTCTAAATTCAAAAAGCATCTCTACGCTTGTAACCCTAATTTTCAAACTTAGATGACTATTTTGGCTTAGATTAATTCTATAAATTAAAATATCACTTGAAAATTATGAGATAAATTTTAGTAGGTTTCCTGTAGTCAAAGGAGCTAGGGAAAACATTATGATGGTTTGAATAAATTTATGCATTTCTATAATTAATTAAATGTGTATAAATTATATTAATTTATTTGAATTAAATATTAATGAAAAATTAGTAAAATAAATTCCACTATTTGTAGAAAAATCATCTTGAATTGCTGTAAAAAATTGAAAATTATTTGATTAAGTTTGGGCATTAAAGTTGATTTTATGAGGAAAATTATATTTTTGTATAAAAATAATTATATAAAATTAAACACACTTCGTAAAATTATGAAAAGTGGTTCTCTGAGTGCCTTGCAATTAGGGGCACTTGAGAAAAATAAAATTATTTTTGAGAAAATACTTCATTTTTTAACTATATTTTAAATTAAAAATAACAAAAAATCCAAAAAATAAAAAAAAGTTTCAAAATATGTCTAATGCTTTTCTGGTCACTTGAGACTCATTAAAATATTTTTTCTAATTTTTATAAGTTAAAAATAAATTTTTAAAGGCCTAAAATGTAGTATTCTTATTTTGTATTAAAATAATTATAATAAATAAATTAAAAATCATAAAAATATAAGATTTGTTTATCAGAATTCCATGATTCAGAGAGGTTTAATAAAAATATAAAAAATAATTTTGTAATTAAAGCATAATTTTCATATAATTAAATCACTAAAAAATCAATAAATAATTATATAATTAAATTAAATTTTAATTCAAGAAATCATGGAATTTTGCCTAAGTGTTTCTCTGGCCTGGGTGAACCTTTAACATTTTTTCCCATAAATAAATAAAAACTTTATGTTGATTGATTAAATAAATTAATATTGCAAATCCTATTTTCCAAGTTAAAATAATTATTTAAATTAAATAAATTTTGAAAAAAAAACATCACATTTTCTCCTCTGATGTTTTAATTGCCCCATGGACAGAGTACTATAAAATTTTCAAAGTTATTTGAATTATGTTTAATGGGTAATGAAGTGGAGAGCCCTAAGGGCAAAATGATGATTTTAGATTTTGGTACATTAATCAAAATTTAGGGTTAAACAAAGGGAAAAATGGGTAATTTTGATATTAATGATTAATTTTGGATGATTGTAACATAATGGGTTAAAAAGGTAGAACCCAATTTACCACCTTTCCATGATATGAACAAATATATAATTTTCTAAATTATGGATTTGGAAGTTAATCAAAATAAAATGATTCTGAAGTAATGTGCTTAAGTTAGGAAGATGATAGTTCACTTATTTTAGCCCACAATTGACGATGTTATGATCTTTCAATAAGAATACATATCATTTAAAATAAAATTTCAACAACTGTCATTTCCTCTAGTTAAGATTGTTAAGGGCTTGTTAGTGATCTAGGCTTGATATTTAAATTAATTTGATGAGACTTAGAAAAGTAACATGATTAATGATAAACACTTCTAAACACTACAATCCCAACTTTAGTGGTGGGTACAAAATCTTTAATGACTTAAACTTGCCCTAGGGGCATTCACTTACATAACTCTTAAATGAAATATCAACTGATTAATTGAGTTCCCTATCCTTGGGATAATTGAAATGTCAAAGTTCACCAAGTACCTGGGTAACCTTTTTAACTTGACCTTGGATGATTAATGGAATGATCTGATAAGTTCAAAATGAACTCATAATTTTTTAAGAGATTTTTAAAGTAGTTCAGGGTCATTCCCCGAACACTTTGGAATCTCTTAGATCTTTCGGAGGACAAATTGAACTTGCTATATTTTGTTCTAAAATCATCCACTAAGATCTTTCAGGACTCAATAAGTTATTGTTTGGAGTCTGTTAGATACACTTTCATTTACTGTTGTAATTTATTTAATTTCATAAAAAATTATATACATGTTGCAAAAGCTAATCTTTTGCCTGGAATTCCGAGAAGATGACAGGTACGCTTTTAATAGTGTTATTTAATTTCTGTCATCTTTCTTTTTACAATTCATTTTCATTAGAAAATATTATAACCGTTTGGTTGTGCACCTTACTTTACTTGCAAAAATCAAAACCATTTTAAAAAATTAATCAACATTTTCAAAAACTTAAAATAAATTGTTTCAAAGATAACCATAAATCCTTTGAAATGTCACAAAACATAAAACGTCCTTTTGAATTTGTGGGGGTCCCTCGGAGGAGTTACCATGCTTGCTAACGAGATCTCCCCAGTTTCAATGGGTTTCATAACTCGTTTAAGCCAAGTAAATTCAAATGAAAATAGTGATACTAGACGAGGGAACCGTGGGATCCTAACCGGTGTCGCTCTAATCAACTTTAACCCTTTATGATTGAAAATTAAAATTATCATGTAAACCTTTTGGACCTTAGAATTTAGAACTGCTACCTCTTCAAGGAGCTTGGAGCTAACTTTGAGGGAATCTTTCTACAACAACATGAGGATCTGCAACAGCATGAGGATCTACAACAGCACATATTTCCTTAAAAATTAAATAACAAGTCGTTTGCCTAATGCGATATAAATTCTCAACATTTTCTTTTGGCCTTTGCACAATCATGTTGTGTAATGTAAGCCCTAACTAATTTTAGGATTTTGAGGTTGTCAATCGTCATGACCTATATACTCACATCTTCCTGGCTATTTGTGTGATCGTCTCGCATAAATGTAAGACCTAAATAAAACAATTGGCAAGATGCAACATTTAAATAATCCTTCTCTTTGAAACTGAGGCCGAAGAATAGGATAGCTTGGAAAGTTACTGAGGTTCTCCTCAGGATCCATGACATCCCCTAGTTCTTATTCCTTTGGATTCTAAAATAAATGTTCCAAATTCAAGTCATTTCCCTTTCACACCTCTTTGTCCAAACTTTTGAAAAGTCATATCCCTTTGAATTGTTGAAGACAATATCCTCTAATTTTTATCAAGAATTTTTCTAGGTGACTTCAGTTATCTAATATGTAATTAACTATAGGGGTTTTCCCTTATAGAAAACCTTTAAGAACCAAGCTTAATATAAACCCTATTTAATTTTTTTTCATATTAAATAGAGGAACTTGTCAGTCAATAGATGTCATAAATTCTTTAGTTTATTTAATTGAGTCTCACCAATGGGTTTCATAATAGATGCATTGCTTGTGGTATTCGGCTCATTTATTTAAACTACTGAGGATATGGGATCGGTTGGGTCTTGTATTTTCAGAACTTAAAATATTACTTTTTTTAAAATTATATATACATATATTAAATTAAAATGGGTGTCGAGATATCCATTTTGATGACCAAAAAATTCTCATTTTTCAACCGACAGACTTCTTTATGGCTAAGTTTCTTCAAGGCCTAGTAAAACTTGTCGGACCACATTTATTCCACTTGTTCTCTACTGAGTTGGGGAACTAATCTCATTGATTTTCCACCAAGATGAATCGATGGTTGGTGTCAACCCATGACCTCCCCTCTCCCCATTCACTAAAAACCATTTGAAGGATTCCCATTTTCTTTTCAGTGATTGGGAAGGATGGATGTTGAAATCTTTCATAGGCTCTTTCTCTTACCAATGGATAACTTTTCCCTCTTGAATTAATCTAGAGGAAGAGGAGCAAGTGGTTTTGGATTAGTTAGGGTTTAGTTGATCGATTGGTCAACCTTGGGTAGAGAGGCTCTTGGTGCCCCAACTCCTACAAATGCTTCTTCTTCAGAGGTAAATCTCTTGTCTTCACTTTTTCCTGCACCAACTGAATGAGATCGAGAAAGAATAATGACTTTGCTAGTTACAATGTTTTGAACTGTGGCTAAAGTCTTAAACTAAGAAGTAACAAATTTAGCATCGTAGGTTTCAGCCGTTCCAACAGTGATATCACAAGTGGACTGACATTTTATAAAATTAATTTTAGACAACATGAAATTAAATTTTTACTAGTTGGTATCAACTTATCTGAAACCACTCTTTCACAACATCAAAAGCAAGCCACAATTCTAGGTTATCTGGTCCTTCAACACCCAATTGACTATTTCCTCCAACATATATTGGTGATCTAACAGTTGGTGTCATATATAGATTCTTGTAATAGTGTGATCTTGTCCACCAAAGTATCTGCCAACTTGGACAGAATCCCCCAGCCAACTACACAAGAACCTCCAATGAATCATTTCTTCTAGTCCTTCACCTTGTTCTCAACTCCAAGCAGTTGGAGTTTCTTCTCATCAAAGAACATGACAAAGTAATCCTTATCAATTTGTAGGATTATAAGTGATTTAAAAACTCCATCGACCAAGGAATTTCCTTCCGACTGTAGAAGATTACATAAGTCATGATGACAATGATAGAGTATGAGAGGACTAATGCCTAGATGACTCTGTACCAATTGAAGATGCTCCACAGCTCAGAGAAGAGTGGCATTCCTAGCCATACTTGAATTGATCCTTGTAGAAAATCAAGTATGGGATGAAGCTACTTGTTGGTTGATCAGACTTCCAAACTTGTCAAAAGACAGTGCTCTTATTGAAGACATATGACTTCTGCACCTCCTTCATGTCCACCGCAATCAGAATGGATGTGTCGATGCCATGGTAGTTACTAACAGAGTAGGAGAATATTTCATAGCCATCATAAAAATTCAATCAAAGAAATTTGTGAAAGGAATTCAAAGAGGTAAGAAAGCATAAAAAGTAGAGTAACAGCCTCAAGAACTATTGATAGGGTGGGCATAAAAGTCAAAAAACTAACTTTCATCCCAAACATCATTTCACATTGAGTAAAATATTACTTTATTACAAATGAAATGATTACATTTTTATAAGGAAAAAAATAAATAGGTCCTCCACCACTTCAGCTGAGGTACACCCTGCTGACATCCTTTGGAAGACCAAATCTTTTCCTAGTCTAATTTAATCCATTAAATTGACTTCTAGCTGAACTTTCTTCAAAGTGGTTGACTCAAAATGACAACTATCTCAGCCCATACATTGCTCAATTTGTATTGAAGCACAATTACCTTTGCCTCCAACTTTGCACAGTGAACCAAGAACTTCTGCATATGCACATCAATAAGTGTCCTGTTACTTTGGTTGAAGGGTTGGCCTTTTCCCTCATTTAGTGCTCCATTGAACCAAAGGATAGCTACAAAATCTCTGAATGTTCTTATTGGAAACTACTAAATGGTTCTATCAATCAGTACATGCCCTCATCAGTCGATTGAATAGGTGCAGTGGTCAAATTTTGTGGCTCAACCTTGGGCATTGGAGCAAAATCAACAATGATGTTCTTGGATGTCCTACAATCAGAATATTTCTTCACTGCAGATAGCTCATTTACATTAAGAACAACGTTAAGGAATTATCAAAGTCTGCTGTCATGTTTTATTTTCACTTTGACACAAGGCTTTCGAATGATGTGTATATTCAAATGTTTTAGTTGTTCAAAAGTCAAGTGAACCACCTTGAAAGGTAGAGATGAAACTTTTACGATGAGGTTAACAATAGATCATCATTAAAGAATGTGTCCTTGGACTGTCCTTCCAATGGATAAGCCTCATCTGAGGAAGTACTATCAGGTTGAGCTAAGTAGATATCGAGATCCAAGAGTGTGTTTACTAATGACTCCCTTATTTCCTCGGAGAGGATAACAGCATCATAAATGCTTGATTTTGTTGGTAGCTTCCACAAATGGGCTAGAACTTTTAGTTTAACTTGTTTTAAGATTCATCAATATTTTCTTGAGTTAGCCTCTCTTTTACAGAAAATTGATTCTTCGAGCATCACCATTTGTTTTCCTTTATCTTTAGGAGCTATTCTTTGAGTTAGAACTATTCTACTCCATAAATAGACCTTAGTTATAACTTCTTACTTTTGCATCAAATCTGGAGTTCCTTTCGGATGATTCCTAGTTTGACCAATTCTTCTAAGGCTGTTTCAAAGTTTGACGATTCCTACTTTCAAAAATTGATGCTCCTTACAACTCAAGTGTAGTGATTTTGTTTTATAATTTGCTATTTTCATAGTCTTTATCATTATTGTTTTCGTTGATACACCTATCAGGATTGTGTATGGTTTGAGAATTGTCTTTGGGATCAAAATCAAACTAGTTGTTTTCAAAACCATTGTCGTTAGAAATAGAAAACACCAACCAAAATCAAAACTCTTAGCATTAAATGACCTCAGAGGGGAAAAAAAAGTCATACAAAGTTAGTTAATTGAGGGACTTCTCCCCCAAATTTGAGGTGACCAATCTAGAGTAACTACCAGGGGTATAAAAAATAGAAGGAACAAATAGAATTGTAGCTCCTATGCTATGAGGGTCTTCAAACCTCTTGAATTTGCTATTTTATTTCTTACACTTTTTTGTCTTTAGGGATAAAGGCTTCATTTCTAGTATTGATGCTAATGTCATGGTAGCTTGCATCTTGTTCAGGATCTTTTTGGAAGACTTGGTCCATGATACACTCCATTCATCTATATCTTTGAAGAGGTTTTAGAGGCAAATTAATCAATTGAGATTACATTGATTGAACCCTTTTTAAGCTCTTTCATGTATTTTATTTTGGTTACTATGTTCTTGTCATGAAGTTATACTCCAGCCAGTCTTTGAAGATAAAGCAATCAAAAATTTATGTCTGAGCATCCTATGGTAGATGATCCCTAGATACTGCTAATATGCACAGTACAACAATAGTTCAGATTATATTTCATTTATATTTCCTTACGTTACAACAAAACCAAAAACTTAATCCTGAAGAAAAATAAGAACTTAACTTTTAATTTATATATATTGGGATACTACGCAAGTATATGTATCGTTATCAAGTAATATAAGATTTGTTTATTAAGACCTGAATATCAAACCCACAGGGAGAATATGCAATATGCACTATTGAACAACAAACTTTCTATNCAAAAGTACCATAAGGACTGGTAAATATTGTTTTCTTTTGATCCTTGGGAGATATTTGAATTTGGTGATAACCGATATATCCATCCAGAAAATAAAAGTATTTATGCCCAACTAGTCTATCCAGCATTTGATCTAGAAGGTAGTGGATAATGATCTTTCCTAGTGGTAAGATTTAATATTCTATAATCAATGCATATTTGCCACCCTGTAACTTTTTTAGTAGGTATTAACTCATTATGCTCATTCACAGTTACAGTTACTCCTCCTTTCTTAGGAATGAATTGGACTAACCCATGCAGTATCTAAAAATACGGTAGATAATTCCAGCATCTAGCCCATCCTAAGGCTTCAACAAATGAAATATTTATTGTAAACTTCTTAAATATTTCTAGAATTTTTAAAATTGCTTATCCAACTTTAGTCGTCGAAGTCTCTGAGGAAATGGAGGTGGTGGTTTTTATAAATCAATTTTTGACAAAGAAATAGGTCTTTCAGAATCTTTCGGAGCGTCCTCTTTTGATTCTTCAATTTCTTCTTTCTCTGCCTCAATCTCTTTTTGAACCCTACCTTTCAACTCTCTTCCACTTCTAAGTTGTACGGCTTTAACTTGCTCTTTATTCTTATCTTTTGGATTTCATTCAGTATCACTAGGAAGTGTTCCTTGGGATCTATTACTTAATGAACTTGTGATTTGCTCAAGTTGATTCTCAATATTTCTAATTGTAGCTCCTTGAATTTGTAACTGATTACACATTTGTAACACCTCTTCTTCTATAAAAAACTTCTTATCCTTACTTTGTGTATTACTATTGATTCTTGGAGGATAAGTTGATCTATAATTATTATTCGCTTGGTTGTTCCATTTTCCCAATGGGTTTATTTGGTTGTTCCCCCATTGTTGATTTTTACCACCCGAATTGTTATTCTAGTTAAATTTGTGATGCTTCTTCCAACCTGGGTTATAATAATTAGAATATGGGTTATTCTGCTTATTATTTATGACATTTAAATTTTCTAATGATGTTTGAGAATCTACCATTCGGCCTAATGAATTCTCTTCAATCATGGAAATTGGTTGAGAAAAATTCATTCCAAATTGGTCTAACTTCCTTAAAATTGTAACAACTTGATTTGCTACCATAGTAAATGCATCAGTTTTATGAATATTAGCTATTTTCTTTGGATTCACCCTCTTAGAAGGCCATTGAAAATTATTGGTAGCCATCCTTCAATTAAAGCGTAAGCATCATAAAATGGTTTTGACATCAATGAACCACCAGTAGAGCATCGATAATAGATCTAAGAGAACCAATTAATCCTTTATAAAAGGTTTGAATTATTAACCAATCTGGTATAGCATGGTGTGTACACTTTCTTAAGACTTCTTTAAATTGTTCTCATGCTTCATAAATAGATTCCCCTTCAAACTGATTAAAAGATGTAATATCATTTCTAAGCTTCGTAGTTTTTTATGGTGAAAAATATTTAGCGAGAAATTTATGTACTAAATCACCCCAAGTTCTGATAGATCCAGGTGCTAACAAATTCAACCACATCTTAGCTTTATCCCTCAGTGAGAAAGGAAATAACCTAAGTCTTATGACATCATCTGAAACACCATCGTATTTAAATGTAGCACACAATTCTAAAAAATTGGTAAGATGTAAATTTGGATCTTCAGTTGGTGATCCCCCAAACTAGCTATTTGATACCATTTGAATAATAGCAAGTTTAAGTTCAAATGAATTAGCTACTACAGTACGTTATTGAATACTACAATGAAGTTCATCTACAGTAGGGTTGGCATAATCTCTTAAAGGTCTAAATGCTTGATGAATTTCAGCATTTTGATTATTTTGGTTTGCCATTTCTATAAATTTTTTTGGATTTTTCAAGATTTTTAATTTTTTTTGGTTTTTCTGATTTTTCTAATTCAAAATCGTAGGGCACTAGTCCTTAAGAACCTGAATTACACATACACTAACATAAAATAAAATAAAATAAAATAAAACATACAAAATAAGATACAATATTTAAAGTTTAAATAAGACTTTCTAAAAATAGAAATTTACTTAGTTTCGATCCCGGCAACGACGCCAAAAACTTAATCCCGACTTAATGCTTATGCACAGTATAGTCATAGTTCTGATGGTATATTTCACTTATATTTCCTTATTTTGCAACAAAACCAAAAGTCTGATCCTAAAGAAAAATAAGAATTTAACTTTTTAATTTATATATATTTATATTGGGATACTACGCAAATATACGTATCATTATCAAGTAATATAAAATTTTTTTATTAAGACCTGAATATCAAACCCACAGGGAAGATTATGCACTCTGCACTTTTTTGAAAGTTTTTCTATTTTTAAAAATATAATTACTTAAACTAAAAATGATTTTTGTAGTAATTTAAAATTTAAATATTTTTGGTATTTTTATATTTTTAACGAAACAATAACAACTTAAAAAGATAACTAAAATTTTTGTAGATGAAAAATACTTAATATGAAAATATCTTTCTTTTTATCATGAATCAGTAATATGTATAGGAATTCTGTTGTGGAAGTATAGAAATTGTGTTGTGTCAAATAGGAGCAATAATATTCTTTACCCTTACTAGAGATGTTATAAAGAAATTGGCTAATTAGAGCAATAATATTCTTTACCCTTACTAGAGTTGCTATAAAGAACATTGGCTAATTTAAAGTTATTTCTGAAGATCGGCTAGGCAGAGAAGATACGAGTTGTCACTCTAGAGTTCCCTTAATTCCCTCCACCTGGGGGCTAACATCTCGAGCCTAGGCAGGGAAGATACCAGCTCTCACTCTAGAGTTCCCTCGATTCCCTCCACCCGGGGGCTAGCATCGCTAGGCAGGGAAGATACTAGCTCTCACTCTAGAGTTCCCTCGATTCTCTCCACCTCAAGGCTAATAGGTAGGGAAGATACCATCTCTCACTCTAGAGTTCCATTAATTCCCTCCACCTGGGGGCTAACATCTCGTATCATAACCTATTTACCCTTACTAGAGATGCTATAAAGAATATTGGCTAATTTAAAGTTTGAATAGTTCTGAAGACCGGCTAGGCAGAGATGTTATAAAGAACATTGACTAATTTAAAGTTTGAATAGTTCTGAAGACCGCCTAGGCAGGGAAGATACTAGCTCTCACTTTAGAGTTCCCTCGATTCCCTCAACCTGGGGGCTAACATTTCGTATCAAAACCTAAAATAATAAACCAAGTTGGGGGCTTTAACCCTCCCTTGATTCCCTCCACCTGGGGGCTAACATCTTGTATCAAAACCTAAAACAATAAACCAAACATCGATTCCCTCCACCTGGGGGCTAACATCTCGTATCAGATTGGCCAAATCGAGAAGTAAACATCCAGGGGGCTAACATTCTCGTATGAGAACCTAAAATAATAAACTAAGTTGGGGGCTTTAACCTGTCACTTTAAAGGGAAAACATTCTCATATCAGAACCTAAAACAATAAAACAAGTTGGGGGCTTTAACCTGTCACTTTAAAGGCCTCTAACTCTACACCATAAATGAATATTTCCCTATTTATTTGCACTCAATCATATGAACTACATTCTCATTCATACAACCTCATNCAAAGAAGAAATTTCAAAACTTGCCAATATTTTCATGACTCTTTTCTAAGTCCTCTCTTCTTTCTTTTATAGTTCTCCACGAGAAGCATTGGGATCTCTTCAAAATGTGTCTTGATTTGATGTATTTGCCCAAGAGACGCATCCTTTCATGATAATTTTCATCCATGGTGGTTACAACCACCTATTAAGTCAATTGGTGCCTCAAAAACCTCTTTGAAATTCGTGAAAACCAATTTTTCTCATCTAGTAACTGCCACTGGCGCTTAAACGTGGGGTCTCGGTGCTTAGGTGCGGCCTTCTCTGTTTAACCAGCGCTTAAGCGCCGGATCTAGATCTTAGGCGCCAAAACGTTATTGCACATTTTTTCACATTTTCGTTCCAAATTTGATCTTTTTTCACTCCTTTAAGCATTTTTCCATTTTTACTTATATCTGTAAGAAAACACAAAAATACCTTCCGTTAAAGTGCAATATCTCAAAAATAGGTCTAAAAACACTATATATTTTAGGTGTATCACCATTCCTTTTACTGACTAGTCAACATGGAAGCGAAGAAGTTAACTTTCTTATTATCTTGAATCCTCCATTCTCCTTTTCCATCAGTTAGAAAGGTAATCAATTCATCCAGTGATGAATCAATCATCACGAATGCAACATATTCATAAAAAATACATTCCTCGGCCCCATAAAATACATTGATCCTTTTTGCAGTAAATTCAACTTGCTTACCTTTC
Source organism: Phalaenopsis hybrid cultivar (assembly GCA_002079205.1). NCBI lineage: Eukaryota > Viridiplantae > Streptophyta > Magnoliopsida > Asparagales > Orchidaceae > Phalaenopsis > Phalaenopsis hybrid cultivar. Next base: position 30,869 of record JXCR01116345.1, read on the forward strand.
ACAAGAATGTGATTGTCATCAGTGAATCTCAAATTTGAATAAAACACTTAAATCATTGGCACAATTTCTACTTCAATGAAGTAGCAAAATTGTTCCCAATTTCTTGCAAGAATCAACCTCTCGATCTCGCCACCGGGGTTAGCAAATGCCCGTTCCTGTATCAATCTTCTTGATTCTAGTTGAGTGTTATAACTGTGTTGGACCTTCAAATTAACAAATCTTCGTGCATCAAAATCATTTGTCCTTCCTCACCTCACTTGTAGAGCCATTTGAAATTCTACCAAAATTCAAATAAATTCTAAATAAATTACCAAACATAAAATCTATCTCCCCAAGTAAAATTATTTAGTAAGAAACATTTCACCATGAGCTATCTTCAAGATTTTTCATAAAAAATCCCAACTTTTGGATTTTCCATAATGTAGGAAAAATTCATGATAAAAATAAAAATTTTTTAAGTTAAAGTGAAGCTCTTACCAAGAGAAGATGAAATCTATGATTTTTAGCCTCCGAAATCTTTTCTATCACGCCCAATGTGAAGCTTTAGGTCAAGGTTTAGAGGTAGGAAAAAACCCAAGGAGTAAAAATGGAGTTTTATTATGTAGTTTTGTAGTTTTTTAGGCAATCTGGAATTTTTGTGAATTTGGAGCATCATGCGCCAAATCCGGAACATCATGCACCAACTCTCTGTAAACCGGTGCATCATGCGCCAATCTGGCGAATCTTGCTCCAATGCCTTAATTTTTTCATATTTAGTTTTCTGTGAAAATCTGCTATGTACCGCTTTTTTTCTATCTCTAATTAACTCAAATGAATCTTTATAAGCATAACTGAACATTACTCTAACATCAATCTTTCACAAACAACACAAACCTCACTTTTATCTATAAAATATGTGTTAATACAAACTAATATTTTTCAAGCCAACAAACATCTATTTCAGTGTTTAAAGCAAAACAAATATCCTAACACAAATATCCTTTTTTTGATTAGCCTCTTCTTCACTAGAACACGATCATGCAACCTCTGTGCATTGAAATTGACGAACTTTTTTTAGTTGAATATTCCAAATCTAGCTAAATTTTTAGAGTGAGATGCCATTGGATTTGAAATCTAGTGACTCCTCCCTCATTTTCCCCCCTAAAATGGACTTTAGAATTAGTTTTTTGGAGTTATATGGAGAAGAACCCACAAAAAACTGCCTTTTAAAATGTTTTAAGTCATTTTCGTCACCGCGATGCATCATGCACTAGCTCTCTGGAATTTGACACATCATGCGCCAGTTCCAAAAATTTGTATTTTCAATTTTGATCTAAAATTCTCAATTCTTCCATAAAATTATGTAAATAATGATGTTTTTAAATTATTTTCTCAAATACATGGACTCTATGAAAACACAAAAATAAATATACATTAATTACTCTGAAAAAAAAAACTTAAAATTAAAATAAACAATGTTAAGTATGGGTTGCCTCCTAAAAAGCGTTTGGTTTAATGTCATCAGCCACTAAACTTAGGATGACAACATTTGCATTTTTATGCATTATACTATATTTTTCTACCAATCTTGCAATTGTTGCATTTTTAAAATAAGATCCTTGATTAGTAATGATTACTCTAGGCATTCCATATCATGTAAAAAGGTTTTTAATTAAAAATTTTGAAACAATTCAAGCATTACATCGAGGTAAAGTGATTGCTTCAATCCATGTTGAAACATAATTCAATGCAATCAAATATATATATATATATATATATAT
>JXCR01116345.1:33019-76635 GCA_002079205.1 Phalaenopsis hybrid cultivar
CGCAATCAATATATATATATTTCCAAATGAAGGCATGAATAGTCCCATAAAATCTAATCCCCATGCATAAAAAATTTCAAATTTCAAATTAAAATTTATAGGCATTTCATTTCTTCTAGAAATATTACCTACTCTCTAACACCGATCACATGTTCATATATATATATATATATATATATATATATTAACATCTCTAAACATAGTAGGCCAACAAAATCTAAATTGTTAAATTTTATGAACAGTTCTATCATTCCCAAAATATCCTCCAAATTCAAAATCATGACATTTCTGAAAAATTTGCTGAATTTTTTTGTAAGGCACACATCATCTTATTACTAAATCTTTGCATTATATATATAATAAGGGGTCATCCAAAAAATAAGACTTTGCATCATGATTGAGTTTTTTTTCCTGTTGCTTTGTTAATTCATATGGTAAAATGTCACTAACAAAATTATTTACAATATCAACATACAAAGGTATTTCCCATCCTTTTATAGCATAAAGTTGTTTATCAGGAAAATTTTCATTAATTTATTTTTCCATGTCAACTATTTCTTGCTGTTCTAGCCTATATGGATGATCAACAGTTTGATTATCAATCCCCTTCCTATCAATTATTATAAAGTCAAACTTTTCCATCAGTAGTACCCATTTAATTAATCTTATTTTCACATCCTTCTTTTGCATCAAATATTTAATAGTTGAATGGTCAATATGCACAACACATTTAGTTACAATCAGATATGACATAAACTTATCAAAAGCATACACAATAGCTAATAAATCTCTTTTAGGGGTGGTGTAGTTATTTTGATCATCATTACGAGTCTTACTAGCATAGTATATAACTTTAAAAATCTTATCATATCTCTACCCTAATACAACTCCAATTGCATAATCACTCGCATCAGAAATTAATTCAAAAGGTTTCTCCCAATCAGGTGAAATAATTAGAGGAGAAGTAATCAATTTTTCTTTTAAATTTTCAAAGGCTTTAAGGCAAACTTGGTTGAAATCAAATTTTATATCTTCATCTAGAAGTTGGCATAAAGGTTTAGTAATTTTTGAAAAATCTTTAATACTTCGCCTGTAAACTCCAACATGCCCTAAAAAGCTCCTAACTCTTCATACATTAGTAGGCAGAGGTAAGTTTGATATAACCTGAATTTTTGTAGGATCTACTTCTGTCATTATTTTAAATTTTATGCCCAATCACAATTCCTCATGCAACCATAAATTTAAATTTTTCCCAGTTCAATGCGAGATTAGTCTTTCCACATCATTCAAGAACTCTCTCTAAATGATTTAGACATATTTTAAATGAAGTTCCAAATACTGAAAAAATCATCCATAAAGACTTCAATCTCTTTTTGAATTTAATCACTAAAAATTGACATCATACATCTTTGAAATATTGCAGGTGCATTACATACTCCAAAAGGCTTTCGCTGAAAAGTAAAAGTTCCATAAGGACTATCAAATATTGTTTTCTCCTGATCCTCTGGAGCTATAAGTATTTTGATGATAACCAGTATATCCATCTAGAAAATAAAAATATTTGTGCCCAGCCAGCCTATCCAGCATTTGGTCCGAAAAGCGTAAAGGAAAATGATCCTTCCTAGTGACAGAATTTAATTATTTATAGTCTATGCAGGTTTGCCTCTAGTGCATTGTAATGTTGGTATTAATTCATTATTCTCATTTGTCACTATAGTCAAACCTCCTTTCTTTGGAACACAGTGAATTGGACTTACACAAGCATTGTTTGAAATAGGATATATTATTCCAACAACTAACCATTTTAAAATTTTTTTCTTAACAACTTCTTTCACCATAAGATTTAGTCTCCTTTGAGGATCAGCTCTTGATTCTTGTTGATTTTCCAAAAAAAATTTTATGCATACAAATTGAAGGACTGATTCATTTAATATCAGCTAATGTCCATTCAAAGGCTTTCTTATAGTTTGTCAAAGTTTCCAACAACTGTTATTCTTGCTCATCCGTTAATTCTGAGCATACTATAATAGGTAATGTAGATAAATCTTTTAAGAATGCATACTTAAAATGTGTAGGAAGTGTTTTTAGTTCTAGTTCAGGAGGTTTCTCAATAGATGAAATTAAATTTTTATTACTTTCTATAGGATCTAGCATTTCAATTTTTTTCCTGAATATAATCCAGATCTTCTTTACTCCCTTTTGTAGATTCATCTTAAATTTTATCCTCATTTTGATATTCCATATATTCCTTTTCAAATGTCTTTTTCAAATATTCATGGCTTACATATTCATTAATATACATTCTGAAGCATTCAATCTCTTACTCTTTTGTAGAGTATCTCATTGATTTTGCAATATTAAATGTAACCTCTTGATCATTAAGTCTCATACCTTGTTCTCCTTTCTACACATCTATCAAAGCTCTTCCAATGACAAGGAATGGTCTTCCTAAAATGATAGAATAATTTTTAACTTTCTCCAAATCTAATACAATAAAGTCCACTGGAAAGATAAATTTATCAACTTTTACCAAAACAACTTCTATAACTCCTTTAAGATAGGTAATCGAACAATCGACTAACTGAAGAGTTACAGTTGTAGGTGAAATATCTCCTAAGCATAACCTTCTAAAAATTGATAACGGCATAAGATTAATACTGGCAACTAAATCACATAAATCTTTTCCAAAAACTCTTTCACCAATAGCATAAGGAAATGTAAGACTTCCAGGATCTTTAAGTTTTTCATAAAGCTTTTTATGAATTATAGCACTCTTCACTGAGTGCAACAGTCTCATTATCTACAAATTAACTTTTCTTGTTAAGTATATCTTTCATGAAGTTTACATAGCTTGACCTTTTTCCAAAGCTTCAACAAATGGAATGTTTATCATTAATTTCCTCAATACTTTTAAAAATTTTGAAAAATTGTTATCTATATTTTTCTGCTTCAATCTTTGAGAAAATGGAGGTGGTGGTCTTTCTACAGTGATTTTCATTGATTTAATATAGGACATTCTGACTCAAAATGAAAATCTTCACCATATTTTTCATTGTCCACCTTATCTTTTTCAACTTCAACTTACACTTTATTTTGAACTCTGTTTTCTAATTCTTTTCCACTTCTAAGTTGAATAACCTTAATTTGATCTTTGTTCTGATCTTTAAGATTTACGTCAACATTACTGGACAATGTTCTTGGAGGTTTACTTCTAAGTGTGGTAGTAATACATCCTAATTGATTTTCCAAGTTTCTAATTGCAGCTCCTTGACTTTGTAATTGACTCCCCATTTACAATATCAATTCTTCCATTAACAACTTTTTCCCCTTACTCTGTAAATTATTAAAACCTAGAGGGTAATAATGTTTATATGTTAGATTTCCTTGATTGTTGGAGTTTCTTAATGGGTTCGCAGTATTGTTTCCCTATTATGGATTTGCAACATTAGAATTATTATTACTCCAACTAAAATTTGGATGATTCTTCCAGCCGGTATTATAATAATTAGCATAAGGATTATTAGAATGCTTATTTATTGCATTTAAGGTCTCATATGAAGATTGAATTCTATCATTTGTCCAATGAATTTTTCTTAAGCACGGGTGATATCTAAGAATAATTTATTCCATATTGATCTATCTTCTTCGATATAGCAGCTATTTTTGCAACTAACATAAATATTTCATCAGAATCATGAATAGTGGCTACTCTTTTTGGATTTACCCTTTCAGAGGGTCATTGAAAATTAGTCATAGTCATCTCTTCAATTAAAGAATATGCTTCATCGAATGGTTTTGACATTAATGGTCCACTAGCAGTAGCATCAATTATCGATCTAAGAGATCCAACCAATCCATTATAAAAATTTTGAATTATTAACCAATCTAGCAACACATGGTGTGGAAACTTTCTAAGGAGATCTTTAAATCTTTCCCAAGCTTCAAAAATTGATTCCTCTTTAAACTGACAAAAAGATGTAATATCATTTCTAAGCTTAGTAGTTTTTTAAGGTGGGAAATATTTAGATAAAAATTTTTGTGATAAATATTCCCAAGTTTTGATAGATTTAGGTGCTAATGACTTTATCCACATCTTAGCTTTATCCCTTAGTGAAAAAGAAAAAAATCTAAGTCTGACGACATCATTCGATACGCTATCATATTAATGTGTGATGCTAGGATTTACCCTTTCTATGTTTAATCTATTATACATCATATAAATTCTAGAAAACTAGTAATGTGTAAATTAGGATCTTCAGTTGGTGTTCCCCCAAACTGATTGTTTTGAACCATTTGGATAATAGCAGGTTTAAGCTCAAATGAATTGGCCGCTACAACTGAGTTGTATATACTTAAATGAATCTCATCTGCTGTAGGATTAGTGATGTGGGTTGATTTAGTGTGTTGATTTTGCAAATATTTTTCAATATTACAAAATAAACATAGTAGATATAATAAAAAATATGCAAATTAATCCTAACAAAATAGCTTCACTTAAAATAGCTTTATCTTTTAAAAATCTTTAAACTGTCAAATCCCCTTTAAAAATAATGCAATTATATGTATCGCTCAAGTAATAAAGGGCTCTAACGGAGTCCTAGTTCTCAATCTCACAGGGAAGTTGGAAAAGTCTGTAAATAAGTTATTAAGATTATAATGTAAAGTATAATTTTAAAAATATAGAAAGTAAAGTGGGAAGTTTGAATACTGAGTAACANTATTTGGCTAATAGCAGGTTTAAGCTCAAATGAATTGACAGCTACAACTGAGTTGTATATACTTAAATGAATCTCATCTGATGTAGGATTAGTGATGTGGGTTGATTTAGTGCATTAATTTTGTAAATATTTTTCAATATTACAAAATAAACATGATAAATACAATAACAAATAGGCAAATTAATCCTAACAAAATAACTTCACTTAAAATAGCTTTATCTTTTAAAAATCTTTAAACTATCAAATCCCCTTTAAAAATAACACAATTATATGTATCGCTCAAGTAATAAAGGACACTAACAGAGCCCTAGATCTCGATCCCACAGGGAAGTTGGAAATGCCTGTAAATAAGTTCTTAAGATTATAAAGTAAAGTATAATTTTAAAAATATAAAAAGTAAAGTGGGAAGTTTGAATACTGAGTAACAAGTGAACGCTAATTAAAATGCAGCTGTAAGACAAACTTAACTAATCTAAATGCTAAACTTTCAAAAGTAAATTTACAAAAATTAAAACTAAGATGTTTTGATGGAAAGTTCAAATTCAAGAAAGCATCCTTCCCCTTTTCAATGAGTAAATGGATTGTGAACAAATTAAAATCATTTGAATATATATATATATATATNTTGTTGTGGAAGTATGCAAATTGTATTGTGTCAAATAGTAATAAGCCGGTCTTTAGAATTATTCAAACTTTAAATCAGCCAATGTTCTTTATAGCATCTCTAGTGCCAAACTTACCTCTAGATTACCCACTGTGCCCTCTCTATAGGGCCTACTAGTGACCCATAGTTCCAACTCTATACCAAATTGATAAGAGAATCTAGCCTGTCACCCAAGAAACATCAATTATACGCCATCAAATCTCATCTCCCTATCTATTTGCACTCCCCCTTGGGCAATCTCCATGGCTCTTTTCAAAGTGTGCATAGGAGCCCCAAACTGACACCAAGGCACCACCCTACAGACAACTTCACCGTTTCACCCCGTTCCGCTCCGTTTCAACTTTGTTTTGCCCCATTTCAGCTTCATTTCACTCCAATTTGTTATACCTACAAGATAAATACAAAAATAACCTTTCTTTAAAGTGCAATTTCATTCAAAAACATGTGATAAATATAATTTAGATTAAGCATAGAATGACATCGTCAAATTTTTTTTCCTTGCTCGTTTTGACTCAAAGTTGCAACAATTTTGCCCCATTTTCTCCAAAAATCTATATCATGTACTTGGAACCAAAAACATGCAAAATACCTTCCTTTAAAGTGCAATATCATAAAAAATGTGCATAAATTGAGCATTAAATATATATTAAAAATAGGTAATTTTAAGGTGGATCATTTCTCCCAAACTTAAATGTTACTTGTCCTCAAGTAACACTATAAATTTAAAAACCAAATTTGTTAACCTGTGGTCATGGGTTTACTTTTTAGATAACTAAAAATTTTTTTTAGGAATGTTATAGTCCAACTTAGAAGAATTTATAGTAAAACAGATGATATCTAAGGTGTTAGAAGATTTAGTATTAAATTTAGGAATGTTGATTTTCTATTTAATTTAGTTATAATTAAAATTTTCCCAAACATTGGATTTTTAGAAAAATATTAATTTTAGAATTTATGAATTCTATATTGAAAATAATTTTTACTAACACTTTCTGACATTAGCATAGGATTGATCTTAAGTTTTTTTTCTTTAAAAAGATTCAAGTGAAACAAATTTTTAGTTAGGTTCTATTCCTTAAGCTTTTCCTCCTTTTTTAAAACTTTTTTTATCTTTTCTTTTTATCTCTATCTTTTTACTTTTTCTTCTCTTTTTTTTTTCTTTCAATATCATTTTAATCCTTACTATATCTAGATATGCCTTTAACGATTTTTAATTTCATTATCCCTTTTCTAAAGTTAAAAACTTATTTTATTTCCTTAACTTAAAATCCAATACAATTTTTTGAAAAAGAATTTTCATAGAATCTAAATTCCTTAAAAAGTATTATTCTACAAATCATTAAATTTTCAAAAATTAAAATTTTTCTACTATAAATAGTAAAATCATTTCCCAAATATTTTCTACTAAATATCTTAACTTTAGTTTCATTTTTTTTACTAACTTTTCTACTAAGTACCTCTCTATCTTTTATAAAAAACAAAAGTTTAGTATCCTAAACATAACACCACATACCACATGTCATTTTAAGAAGTGATATAGAATTAAATATAGGCTACTGAGGGCAAATAAAGTTAAGTTTTAAAATGATTTTTCTTCCCTCTAAACTTGATTTTAAACCTGTATAGCATTAAGTACATAAAATATAAGTAGGAAGAAAAATAGTTTAGAAATTCTATATACCACAAATTTCTATCAGGAACATATACAAATATTTATCAAGATATAAACATTTAGCAGAAAATAAATCTAAACTAAACATGTCAAAATGAGATTGACTAAACAAAAGTTTAACTAGCATAATGGGTATCAACATAGGAATATAAAAATGTTCTTAAAGTCCTTTATATTGTTATAACACAAAGCACAAGCGCACGTGATAAAAAAGGTTAATTCATCCTTTAACACATCGCATCTCACTACCTTACTTCCTAATTCTATGGGAATCACTACACAGATATATTAAGTGCCTTCCAATAATTTTATATGGTTATCCACATGGACATGATTTCCCCTGTTAAATTGGGTCGCGAACACCTACCTTAAACATAACCTTATCCTAATAAGTACGAACCTCTAACAGTTATAAAGACAGTGCAATATCATCCACATGTTACTCATAATGTTGGTTCATGAATCTTACCAAATGAAAACAAGGTCAGAGAAAGGAAATAATAGAATTCAAATGGAACTATCACTATTAAAAGTCAAGATGACTTCTGTAAAACTCAAGTCCAGTGAAGACTTGAGTCGTAGTGGACTCGTCAATCCAACTACTATAAGAGAACATATAAAAGTCTTGTGCTCCCTCTTGATACTGCTAATATGCAAAGTACAACATTAATTCAAATTATATTTCACTTATATTTCCTTACATTACAAAAAAAACCCAAAACTCGATCCTAAAGAAAAATATAAAATCTATCTTTTAATTTATATATATTGAGATACTACGCAAGTATACGTATTGTTATCAAGTAATATAAGATTTTTTATTTAAGACCTGAATATCAAACCCATGAGGAATTTATACAATATGCACTTTTAGAAAACTTTTTATTTTTAAAAAGACAATTACTTACACTGAATATATTTTGCAGAAATAAAAATTCAAATTTTTTTGGTATTTTTGATATTTTGATAAATTAGTAACAACTTAAAAAGATAATTAGAGTTTTATAGATGAAAAGCACTTAATAAGAAAAATATCTTTCTTCTTATCATGAATTAGTAATAAGTATAGGAATTCTGTTGTTAAAGTATGCAAATTGTGTTGTGTCAAAAAGGAGCAATAATATTCTTTACCCATACTAGAGTTGCTATAAAGAACATTGGCTAATTTAAAGTTTGAATAGTTCTAAAGACAGGCTAGGCAGGGAAGATACTAGCTCTCATTCTCGAGTTCCCTTAATTCCCTCTACCCGGGGGCTATCATCTCCTATCAGAACCCAAAACAATAAACCAAGTTGGGGGCTTTAACCTGTCACTTTAAAGTCCTCTAACTTTACACCCTTCAATGAATATTTCTCTATTTATTTGCACTCAATCATATGAACTACATTCTCATTCATCTATCCTATGTGATTCTTTCCAATTGTTGACTGAGAAAATACTTGCTCAGTTCTTACATGTTCTCACAACAAATTTTAACATCTAGATTGGCCAAATCAAGAAGTAAATGAAGTGCATGGATTTAAATCATCACAACTTCTTCCAACATTAAAGATCAATAATCTCCACAATTTCCATCCAAAACTTAATTACTTATCATTTTAAGAAGAAAGATAAAGAAAACTACTTAGAATCTACACAGAAAATAAAACCACACTTTAGTTTAAAAGTAGAAATCATTGTCAAACCAACAACACGTCTCAATTAAAACCATAAGTAGTCTCAAAATAAAAAGATAAAAACTTATCTCAAGTTCTCCAACAAACTCTTAAAATTCCTTTAAATATCTTCTCTTTACAATCACTTAAACTAAAATAATAAATAGGACAAAATAAAAGTAAAGGTGGTGCCTGAAAATCTCTCTGAAATAACTCCCTAAATTGATGAACTTTCAAAACTTTCCAAGTATTTTCAGGACTCTTTTCAAAGTCTTCTCTTCTTTTTTTTATNTTTCAAATCAACAATAAGTCTCAATTAAAACCAAAAGTAGTCTAAAACAAAAAGATAAAAATCCTCCACCAAACTCTTGAAGTTCACTTGAATCTCTTCTCTTTTACAATCACTCAAAATAAAATAACAAAAAGGATAAAGTAAAATAAAACGTGGTTTCTGAAAATCTCTCTGAACTAACTCCTTAGAAAAGAACTTTCATAACTTACCAATATTTTCAGGACTCTTTTCTAAGTGCTCTCTTCTTTCTTTTATAGTTTTGCAAGAGGTGCCTTGGGATCTTATCAAAATGTGTCTTGATTCGATATATTTGCCAAATAGATGCATCCTTTCATGATAATTTTTGTTCATGGTGGTTACAACCACCTATTAAGCCAATGGGTGCCTCAAAAACCTCTTTAAAATTCATGAAAATCAACTTTACTCGTCTAGTAACTGCCACTGGCACTTAAGCGCGGGGTCTCAGTGCTTAGGGGTGGCCTTCTCTGTTTAACTGGCGCGTAAGCGCCAGATCTGGTGCTTAGGCGCCAGAACTCTTTTGCACAATTTTTCACATTTTTGCTCCAAATTTGATCCTTTTTCCTCCTTTAAGCATTTTTTCCCTTTTTACTTGTATATGCAAGAAAACACAAAAATATCTTCCATTAAAGCGCAATATCTAAAAAATCGTGAACTCGGGTTGGGGAAGATAATAGGAGGCGTTAAAAATTCACTTTTAACCGTTTGTAAATCGGTTTTCGTGAACCGGCGCTTAAGCGCGGGTAAGTAGCGCTTAGGCTCCTGCCTCTCGGGTTGGCTCACACTTAAGCATGAGATGTGGCACTTAGGCGCCAGTGCACAATTTTTAAAATTTTTAATTTCAAGTAAAATGTACTATTAGCCTAAGTAAATCACCCCTAAATGGTCTCATAGCACTTAAATGACTATTTTTACTCTATAACTCCCTTCTCTCTCCAAAATTCTCCATAATAATTAATTCAATTCAAAGACTAAAACAAATTTTCACAAAAATAAACTTATATTAATTCACAAACAAGTAAAAACACATTTACTCTTAGTTCTCTCTCCAAATAGTTTTCGATGAGAAAATTTTCCTAAGTACAATTCACTTAATACACATTTACAATTAAACACATAAGTGACACAAAAACTAAACACAAGACATAAACACTAACACACTTAAAAACATGGCCCCAAACACACAAGTCCTAACAGTTAACTTAGTGCCACTCTTCATTAGAAGGAACGAATTCTTGTCTTTCAATAGTTTCTCGAGCAATATAGAGTTGATAAAACGGACAGTGGTGACGATCTCTAATACTATCATCTTCAATCCACTTTTGCTTAATGAACATCGCTTTATCTGTTTCCTCTATATAATCGTTATGGCTGAATTGCATCTTAAGTTGCCACCCAATATGTTCTAGATGAGCATGCAATTCAAGCACCTTAATCTCTAATAAAAATATAGTATTCTCCATCTTGTTGATCTTCTCCGATATTCCTTCAATACTAATAATTAAGAAACCATTATACATCTCCTGTGCACTTTGACTAATGAACTTCTTCTTCATGACTTCTTCCTTCTTCTTCAAATCCATCTCCCATGAAGACATTTTCTCTAAATCTCTCTCTTTCTTAGACTTTTAGTGCTAAAAATAATCCGGGGTGAAATTGTTTCACAAGCCCCTTTTATTTATAGGCCTACTTCCATCTCATAACTTCTAGGAATGACTAGTAACTGCCAAGACACGTTTATTCCAACTAAGTTGCAGTTATAACTTCTAGAAATTGAAATTTGCACATGTGATTAAGCTCTCGTGCTTAAGCGCAAGTGCACATTTTTGCACCAGTCAACTTAACGTCTAAATTCTTATTCTAACATATTTAGGCTACTAAATAAACTCTAAAAATCATTACTAGCACATAATAAACTCAAAAATATTACCCCAAATTTCTTAATCAGACTCAAAATAACAATCAAAGTAAAAACACATTAATAACTATGGGTTGCCTCCCACAAAATATTTGGTTTTACGTCGTCAGTCTATGTCCGTTCACTTTAAAAATATTACCCCATAAATGCCATGATGGAGAAGTTATAATTGGTGTTTATTCTGGTTGACCCAACATCATTCCATCATTATATTTATGCTGATCCCCTATATAATAAGCTTTCAGTCTATATCCGTTCACTTTAAAAATTTTCTCAAAATTCAGATCTTTAATATCCACAGCTTCATAAGGATAAACTTTTATCACAACAAATGGGTCCATCCACCTGGACTTAAGTTTGCCTGGAAATAAACTTAACCTTGCATTATATAGCAAAACTTGTTGCCCTGACTGAAAATTTTTAGTAAGAATTTTTTTATCATGCCACATTTTCATCTTTTCTTTATAAATCTGAGCACTCTCATAAGATTCATTTATTATCTCTTCAAGCTCATTTAATTATAATATTTTTTTTCTCACCAGCATTTTTTAAATTATAATTGAACTCTTTAATAGCCCAATATGCTTTATGCTCAAGTTTAACTGGTAGATAATTGAACTCTTTAATAGCCCAATATGCTTTATGCTCAAGTTCAACTGGTAAGTGACAAGCCTCCTAAATATTAGCCTATATGGGGACATTCCTATAAGAGTTTTATATGCAGTCCTATAAGACCACAAAGCATAGTCAAGTTTGACTAACCAATCCATTTTTGTTGGATTCACAAATTTTTCCAAATTCCACAAACCATAGTCAAGTTTGACTGACCAATCCATTTTTGTTGGATTCACAGATTTTTCCATAATTCTTAGCCCACAAAGCATGGTCAAGTTTGACTGACCAATCCATTTTTGTTGGATTCACAGATTTTTCCATAATTCTTTTAATTTCCGATTGGATAATTTAGCCAAACCACTTGTCTGAGGATAGTAGCAATCCTATGATTTATATGATATTTCTTTAATAACTTTTCCAAATGGCATTTATGAAATGACTTCCCCATCAGTAATGATAACTCTCAGCATCCCAAATCTATAAAATATGTTTGTTTTCAAAAAATTTTCAACACTTTGAGCATCACATCAAGGTAAAGCAACAGCTTCTATCTATTTGGATACATAGTCCACTGTTAACAAAATATATAAATTTTTGAAAGATGGTATAAATGGTCCCATGAAATCTAATCCCCAAACATCAAATATTTCAACTTCTAGCATATAATTGAGGGGCAACTCATTTCTTTTAGAAATATTGCCTACTCTTTGACATCTATTATAATTTTTGATATAAGCATTAACATCTCTAAAAATCGTAGGCCAACAAAATCCAAATTGTAGAATTTTGTATGATCTTTTATCAACACCAAAATGTCCCCCAAAATCAGAATTATGACATTTTTGGATAATTTCATAAGTTTCTTCTACATCAAAATGTCCCCCAAAATCAGAATTATGACATTTTTGGATAATCTCATAAGTTTCTTCTAATTATGTTGTTTTATCAACACCAAATGTCCCCCAAAATCAGAATTATGACATTTTTGGATAATTTCATAAGTTTCTTCTAATGTACATCTTTGAATGATCAGATCCTTTCCTTATTTATATAAATATGGGTCATCTCAAAAATAAGTCTTAGCTTCATAAATAAATTTCCTCATTTGTTGGCATGTCATTCCATAAGGTTTAAGATCATTAACAATATAGTTCACAATGTTGGCATACCACGGAACACGCCACTCATTTACAGTGAAAAATTTTTCTTCTGGAAAAAGTTTATTAATTTCTTTTTCAAAAGAGATTGATTTTTTTAATTAAAGCGTGGACAAATTATCAGCAATTTGATTTTCAGTTCTTTTCTGATCTACTATTTCAAAATTAAATTCTTGTAAAAGAAAAATCCATCTTATAAGTCTCGGTTTAGTATCCTCTTTTTCATTAAGTACTTAATATTAGAATGATCTGTATGCACTATACAATGAGTTCCAATCAAATATGATCTAAATTTTTCAAAGGCATATACTATTGCTAATAACTCTTTTTTAGTTGTTGTATAATTAATTTGAGTTTCATTAAGAGTTTTGCTAGCATAGTAAATAACTTTGAAAACTTTATCATATATTTGTCCTAAAACAGCTCCAATAGCATAATCACTTGCATCACACATAAGTTGAAAAGGTTTTCCAATTTGGTGAAATTATAATTGGTGCAGTGATTAATTTTTTTAAATAATTTAAAAGCTTTTAGGCATTCCTCATCAAAATTGAAAGTTGCATCTTTCTCTAATAAATGATATAAAGGCTTGTAGAATCCAACATGTCCTAAAAAACTCCTAATTTCCCTTACATTTATTGGATGAGGTAAATTAACGATCACTTGAATTTTAGCAGGATCTACTTTCATACCATTTTCTGATATTTGATGACCTAATACAATTCCTCCTGCTACCATAAATTGGCATTTTTCTCAATTAAAGACTAAATTTGTTTCTTCACAGCACTTAAGAACTTTAGATAAATGTATTAAACATGAGTCAAATGAAGTTATAAACACTAAAAAGTCATCCATAAAGACTTCATTCCCTTTTTCAATTAAATCACAAAAAATTGCCATCATACATCTTTGAAATGAAGTAGGGGCATTACATAAGCCAAAGGGCATTCTTTTAGAAGAAAAAGTACCATAAGGACTAGTAAATGTTGTTTTCTCTTGATCCTTAAGAGATATTTAAATTTGGTGATAATCGGTATATTCATTCAGAAAAAAAAGTATTTGTGCCCAACTAGTCTATCTAGCTTTTGATCTAGAAAGGGTAGTGGAAAATGATCTTTTCTAGTAGCAAGATTTAATTTTCTATAATCAATGCATATTCATCACCCTGTAACTTGTCTAGTAGGTATTAACTCATTATGCTCATTTAAAGTTACAGTTACTCCTCCTTTCTTAGGAACACAGTGAATTAGACTAACCCATGCACTATCTGAAATAGGGTAGATAATTCCAGCATCTAACCATTTTAAAATTTCTTTCTTTACAGATTCTTTCATAGCAAAATTTAATCTCCTTTGTGGATTAGCCCTAGGTTTGCAGTTTTCTTCCAGACTAATTCTATGCGTACAATTTGAAGGACTGGTTCCTTTAATATCAACAATTGTTCATCCGAAGGCTTTCTTAAAATTTTTCAGAATTTTCTTCAGTTTTTGTTCTTCTTCCTTTATTAAATTTGAGGAAATTATAATAGGTAAAGTAGACAAATCTCCTGAAAAGACATATTTTAAATGTTCAGGAAGTAATTTCAACTCAAGTTCTGGAGGTTCTTAAATAGATGGACAAAATTATTTGTCTTTGTCTATCGTGTCCAAAATTTCAAAACTTTCTTGAACATAACTTGAATCTTCCCAAGGTTTACACATCAATCTAATTCCTCTTCTTGCTCATGTTCCAAATCTTTTTCTTCATATTTTTCTTCGTAAGTAGTCTTGAAATGGCATTCGCTCGAATATCTTATAACATTCATTCTATAGCATTCATCTTCTTTACCTTTTGCAGGGTATTTTGTAGATTTTGAAATGTTAAAAGTAACGGTTTGATCATTGACGCACATTGTTAATTCCCCTTTCTGCACATCTATTATTGCTCTTCATGTGGTGTTGACCTAAATTTTGGTTAAGGTTTAGTTTTTTCCTCTTTAGTAGCCTAGAGTCTAGCCATAGGACTTTTCTTGTTGACTATTCCTAGAAAACTAGACATNTTTTTATAGTTTTCCAAGAGGTGCCTTGGAAAATCTTTAAAATACGTCTAGATTTGATGTATTTCCCTAATAGATGCATCCTTTCATGATAGTTTTCATCCATGGTGGTTATAACCACCTATTAAGTCAATGGGTGCCTCAAAAACCTCTTTAAAATTTTCAAAAATTGACTTTACTCATCTAGTAACTGCCACTGGCGCTTAAGCGTGGGCCCTCTAGCGCTTAGGCGTGGCCTTCTCTGTTCAACCAGCGCTTAGGAGCCAAAACTCTTTTGCACATTTTTCACATTTTTGCTCCAAATTTGATCATTTTTCACTCCATTAAGCATTTTTCACCTTTTTATTTGTATCTGCAAGAAAAACACAAAAGTTTTTTGCATTAAAGTGAAATATCTCAAAAATAGGTAAAAATGTGTCCAAAAATACTATATAGTTTAGGTGCATCAAAATACCCCAAACTTAAAATGTTACTTGTCCTCAAGTGGCACTTTAATCTTCAAAAACTATATATGTATGATATGTATATGAGTTTCTTTAGGAGTTACTAAAATTTAGATTTAGAAATATAGCAGTCTAATTTAGAAAAAAAATATTCAGAAAATAAGACCAACTTAAAGTTTAGAAATTCTTAAAGTTAAGAAAGATGAAATATGAGTTTTTATCTAGTTCAGAAATGTATTGTAGATATTCCAAATTTAGAATTTAGTTCTTTTATTATCTCTACTTAAATATTTTCATTAAAAATAATTTTACTTACTATGTTATATCTATAAGCTTAAGAGTTTCTTAAGTCTAATACTTTAAAAAGATCAAATGTAGAACAAATTTTTGATTAGACACTACTCCTCAAGCTTCTCCTTCCTAATTTATTTTCTCTTTTTCTTTTTCTTTTTCTTTTTCTTTTTCTTTTCTTTCTTTTCTTTCTTTTTCTTTTCTTTCTTTTTTTATTTTTTTTTCTTTTTCTTTTTCAGGCAAGGATTACTATAACTAGATAGGTCTTTAATGATTTTGAATTCACTTCTCCTTTCCTAAAGCAAAGTTTTAATATAAGTCTTTTACTTATAAATATAATAATAGTTTTGAAAATTATTTTAATAAAAGAACTGATATAAATCTTTTACTTATAAATATAATAATAGTTTTGAAAATTATTTTAATAAAAGAAATTTAAGTATTGAAAATAAATGTCTAAATTATTTAAAATTTTCAAAAATACAATTTTTCTTATTAAAGATAGTTACTTATATTAGTCATTTTCTCATCTAAAAACTTTTTAACTTAAAGTTTTTCTTCATTACAAAAAAATTTAACTATATTTTCTTACTCATTTCTAAAATCAAATTTTACTTCCCTAATATAACTTCATACACATAATCAATTTTTTTCTTTTCAAATCAAATTATTTTGTAACACATTTGAGAACAAATAAAATTCCAGTTTTTTAAAATATTTTTCATCCCCCCAAACTTAAATTTTTAACACATTAAACAGTTTAGCATCAGTTATACATAAACAGGAATTGAAATTTAAAAATAATATGCTAGCAGAAATTTTAAACCCTAATGATACAAGTATAAAACTAAAAACATGAGTAAAATTAATTTTTGATCTCAAAATTTCGTATATTTTCATTTTAATTTAACAGGTAGATGTTCAAACAGACTTCTAAACAGTGGGTATAAAAATAAAAGCAAACATACACACTACTGATATCACAATCTTAACATAAAGACAAACTTGCAAACGTGATAAAAGAAAAATAAAGGGTAGCAGTTTCTAAATTTCAAGTTTAAGATCTAAGCTAGCAAGATTTTCTACTTTATAACATATATGAAATTAAGTTAAGTTCTAAACTAACTAAATCACAGTAATAAACACAAAACAATTGTTACTACCCTAAAAAGTAAAAATAAAATAATAATTACCACAAACATCATAATAATAATAAAACGTAAAAGTCCAAAACACAACATAGTCCAAAACAACACACAGATGCAAATGTAGCAAGCCCAGACCACATAGTTCATGTCATAATACAATCATAAAATAAATCTCTCAGCTCTACTCTTCATTTTCAGAATCACCGATGTACCATTTTTCTATAGGCTCATAATCAGGATATCGAGGATATGGAGGAAATTACACTCATGGGTCACCTCTAATCAAGCTCTCCAAAGATGAGTGGAATTTCTCTTCATAATCACTCTTTCTTCTATTATAACTATTAGTATGATCTATAAAACGCTCTAAATTTTGTACCTTATCGGTGGTAAAATTGATATTATCCATCATCTTCTGCAATAAGTCATCTTGAGTCTTAGTTGACTCACCTCTAGATGCAAAAGCACGTGAAGTAGATGATCTAGATGAAGAAGCAGCAGAGGTAGATACAGCAGACGCTTCCATTCCATAGCTCCTAGAAAATCCTCCTCTCTAGCCAAAAATCAAATGCTCAGAATAAGTCTTCACATTCACCTTTGTAATGGGCTTTAGAGGTAACTGAACTTCCTCCCAACTATCATATTTAACCCCAGCCTGCTCACACAAAGAAAATATCAAGGAAGCAAATCTCAGACCTGCAGTTGTAACAGTTGTAGCAGAATTGATGATAGGGTAACATATCAAAGCTCCAATGTTGATGAGCTTTCCCTCTTGAATACAATAGTTCAACGTCGCTCTTTCTCTGGTCACTTCACTGAGAAGATTGGTCAGAAGCAGACAAGCAGAAATGAAATAGTGTCAGGCCCTTGAAGGTGCACATAACTTTGAAGTTGGGAAATTTACTCTCCTCTCAATGGTTATCTTTCAAAGTCCTCTCCTGATAGTCAAGTATGAAATAATCTTGTCTAACTCAGCTTCAGTAGGACTATAATTTGCATAAAAACATAAAGTATCTGGTGGTAAATGGTAAAATAAGTTGACTACCTCTGGTGAAAAAGGTACCAATTTTCCTCGAACCATAACTTGATTGTCTTCAGATTCAGAGAGATTTTCATAGAACTCCCTCATAATAAAAATCACTACAACAGCAGAGAAACAATAGAATTGTTCCCACTATCGACGAACAACTAAATTTTCCACGTGTCCACCCGAATTTATAAACATCGCTATGGAATCAATTTTTGTGACTGTAGAGTGTCACTGTATCGATCATGGTTCTTTGAACTAACAAATTTGCTCGAATCAAACGAGCTTTTTCCTTTATTCCTCTTCATTATTGGTGTCATTCTACAAATTTTATAAATTCCAAAAAAAACTTCAAAAATTAAGTTTAAATCACTAAACTAAACTTCCAAAAGCACAAACTAAACTTCCAAAGCAATTTTCATATATTTTTCCTCATTTTTGTACATGAATAGTGAATTTTCAAATTTCTTCAAATATGCTCAAAATACATGGTGAAAATCCAAAATTTTTGCATAGAAGTAAAGCTCTTACCTCAAGAAATCTGAATCTAGAAAATTTTTCTTGATTCCACCAAGAAATCTCCACTTAATGGTGTGCCCTAGCCCTTAAAATTGTGATTTTGAGAGGTAGAAGACGACGGGAGGCGTTAAAAATTGCATTTTTTTACCAAAATTTCACTTTTAACCGTTCACAAACTGGTTTTCATGAAGCGCCACTTAAGCACAGGTAAGTGGCGCTTAAGCGCCTGCCTCTCGAATTAGCTCGCACTTAAGCGCAAGATGTGATGCTTAGGCACCAGTGCATTATTTTCAAAATCTTCAAATTTAAATAAAATGCACTATTTTCCGAAGTAAACCACCCCTAAATGGTCTCATTGCACTTAATTAACTATGTTCAACTTCCTATAACTCCTCTCTCTCTCTCTCTCTCAAAATTCTCCTTAATAACTATTTCAATTCGAGGCTAAAATGACACAAAAATTTCACAAAAAAACAAACTTATATTAATTCATAAACAAGTACAAATACTACTGAAACTTAATTTTCACTCAAAGTAGTCTCGGATAAGAAAATTTTCCTAAGTACAAAACACATAACACACATTCACAATTAAACACATAAGTAAAATAAACACTAACACATGTCTTAAACACTAAAAACACTTAAAGACAATGACTTTAATCACACAAAAACAAACATAGAACTTAATTCCATTCTTCATTAGAAGGAGCAAATTCAGGACTTTCATTAGTCCATTTTGGGGCAACTGGAATATAAAGTTGATAAAACGGACGGTGGTGGCGTGCTCTGATGCAATCTTCTTCAATCCACTTTTGCTTAAGAAACATCTCCTTATCCGCTTCCTCTTTATAACTAGTGTGGCTAAATTGCATTTTCAATTACCATTAAATATGCTCCAGATGTGCATGAATCTCCAATACCTTAGTCTCCAGTACAGACATGGTATTTTTAATTTTGTTGATCTTCTCTGATATCCCTTCAATACTAACAGCTAAGAAATCGTTTTTTCTCTGATATCCCGTCAATACTAACGGCTAAGAAACCATTATACATCTCTTGTGCACTTTGACTAATGAATTTCTTCTTCATGTTATCTTCCTTCTTCTTCAAATCCATCTCCCATGAAGACATCATCTTAAAATCTCTCTCTTTTAGGCTTTAGGGCTAGAAATGATCTAGGGTGAAATTCCTTCCCCATCTATTTATAGGCCTAAATTCTTCCAATAACTCCTAGACACGTTTAGAAACTGGCAAGACACGTTTTTGCAAACTTCTAGGCGGTTCTTCCATCTAGAATATTAATTTTGCACATGTTTTTAAACTGTCACGCTTAAGCACTGGATTTGGCGCTTAAACACTAGTGCAAATTTTTGCACAAGTCAACTTAACGTCCAAATTCTCATTTTAATATGTCCAAATCACTAATTTAATTCTTAAAATCAATACTAATACATAATAGTCTCAAAAATACAACCCCAATTTTATTAATCACACATAAAACAACAATAAAAACAAAAACACACTGATACTTATGGGTTGCCTCCCACAAAGCACTTGGTTTTACGTCGTAAGCCCGACGTAACTAGTGCTAACTCTGGTTGACCCAACATCCTTCCATCATTAAAATTTTGTTGATCTCTTATATAATAAGGTTTTAGTTTATGTCCATTCACTTTAAAGATTTTCTCAGATTTAGGATCTTTAATCTCCACAGCTCCACAAGGATAAACTTTAATCACAATAAATGGGTCCATCCACCTGTACTTAAGTTTGCCTGGAAATAATCTTAACCTTGCATTATACAACAAAACTTGTTGTTCTGACTGAAAATTTTTAGTAAGAATCTTTCAGTCATGCCAGATCTTCGTCTTTTCTTTATAAATTTTGGCACTTTCTTATGATTCATTACTTATCTCTTCAAGCTCATTTAATTGTGATAATCTTTTCTCACCAGCAACTTTCAAATTATAATTCAACTCTTTAATTGCCCAATATGCTTCAAGCTCAAGTTCAACTGGTAAGTGACAAACTTTCCCAAATATTAGCCTATATGGGGACATTTCTATAAGAGTTTTATATGCAGTCCTATAAGCCCACAAAGCATAGTCAAGTTTAACTGATGATACACCTAAAAATATAGTGTTTTAGACACATTCTCATACCTATTTTTGAGATATTGCGCTTTAATGGAAGTTATTTTTGTGTTTTTCTTATAGATACAAGTAAAAATAGAAAAAATGCTTAACTGAGTGAAAAAAGATCAAATTCAGAGCAAAAAGGTGAAAAATTGTGCAAAAGAGTTATGGCGCCTAAGCGTCAGATCCGGTGCTTAAGCGCCGGGTAAACATAGATGGTCCTGCCTAAGCACCGAGACCCCGCGTTTAAGCACCAGTGGTAGTTACTAGATGAGTAAAATTGGTTTTCACAAATTTTGAAGACGTTTTTGAGGCACCCATTGGATTAATAGGTTGTTGTAACTACCATGGACAAAAATTATCATGAAAGGATGCGTCTATTGGGTAAATACATCGAATCAAGACACATTTTGTAGAGATCCCAAGGAACCTCTAGGAAAACTATAAAAGAAAGAAGAGAGAAATTTGAAAAGAGTTCTGAAAAGGTCTAAAAAAGTTGGAGTCCTGAAAATATTGGTAAGTTTTGAAAGTTCTTCTCTGGGGAGTTAGTTCAGAGAGATTTTTAGGAACAACTTTTTATTTACTTTATCCTTTTCTATTTTGTTTTCAGTGATTCTAAAGAGAAGAGGCTCAAAGGAACATCAAGAGTTTGGTGGAGGACTTGAGATAAGTTTTTATCATTTTATTTTAGACTACTTTTGGTTTTAATCGAGACTTTTTATTGGTTTGACAATGATTTCTTCTTTTAAACTAAAGTATGGTTTTGTTTTCTACATGGATTATGAGTAGTTTCCTTTTTCTTTATTCTTAAAATGATAAGTAATTAAGTTTTGGATGGAAGTTGTGGAGAGAATTGATCTTTAATGTTCTTCTTGAAATGATAAGTAATTAAGTTTTGGATGGAAGTTGTGGAGAGTATTGATCTTTAATGTTGGAAAGAAGTTGTGGTAATTAAGTTTTGGATGGAAGTTGTGGAGAGTATTGATCTTTAATGTTGGAAAAAGTTGTGAAGTGTTGGATGTAAGTTGTGGAGAGTATTGATCTTTAATGTTGGAAGAAGTTGTGATGATTGTTTTGGATGGAAGTTGTGGAGAGTATTGATCTTTAATGTTGGAAGAAGTTGTGATGATTTATTTGGATGGAAGTTGTGGAGAGTATTGATCTTTAATGTTGGAAAAAGTTGTGATGATTTAAATATTAAGTTTTGGATGGATGTTGTGGAGAGTATTGATCTTTAATGTTGGAAGAAGTTGTGATGATTTAAATCCAAGCACTTCATTTACTTCTTGATTTGGCCAATCTATATGTTAAATTTTTTTTGTGAGAACATGTAAGAACCGGACCGGTATTGTCTCAGTCAATAATTGGAAAGAATCACATGAGGTTGTATGAATGAGAATGTTGTTCATATGATTGAGTGCAAAGGTAGGAAAATATTCATTGATGAGTGTAGATTTAGAGGACTTTAAAGTGAGAGGTTAAAGCCCCCATAGGAAAATATTCATTAATGGGTGTAGAGTTAGAGGACTTTAAAGTGACAGGTAAAGCCCCCAACTTGGTTTATTATTTTAGGTTCTAGTACGAGAATGTTAGCCCCCAAATGAAGGGAATCAAGGGAACTCTTGAGTACGATCTAGTATCTTCCCTGCCTAGCCGGTCTTCCAAACTACTCAAACTTTAAATTAGTCAATGTTCTTTATAGTATCTCTAGCAAGGGTAAAGAATACTATTGCTCCTATTTGGCACAACACAATTTGTGCACTTCCACAATAGAATTCCAATACTTATTACTAATTCATGATAAGAAGAAAGATATTTTTATATTAAGTACTTTTCTTCTACAAAAACTTTAGTTACATTTTTATTGTTTCGTTAAAATATCAAAAATACCAAATATATTTAAATTTTAAATTCCAACAAAAATCATTGTTAGTTTAAGTAATTATTTAAAAAAATAGAAGAACTTTCTAAAAAGTGTATATTGCATAATCTTCCCTGTGGGTTCGATATTCATGTCTTAATCAAAAAGTCCTATATTACTTGATAACGATATGTATACTTGCGTAGTATCCCAATATAAATATTTATAAATTAAAAAGTTAAATTCTTATTTTTCTTCAGGAACAAGTTTTTTTTATTTTGTTGCAAAGTAAGGAAATATAAGTGAAAAATACCTTCTGAACTATTGATATAATGTGCATAAGCATTAGGTTTTGGGATCAAGTTTTTGGCGTCGGTGTCGGGGAAGAAAATTAAGTAAATTTCTATTTTCAAAAAGTCTTATTTAAACTTTAAATATTGTATCTTATCTTGTATGTTTTATTTTATTTTATTTTATTTTATTTATGTTAGTGAATGTCTAGTTCAGGTTCTGAAGGACTAGTGCCCTATGATTTTGAATTAGAAAGAACTATTAGAAAAAATTAGAAAAACCAAAATAATAAAAAATCTTGAAAAATTCAAAAAAATTATAGAAATGGCAAACCAAAATAATCAAAAAACTGAAATTTATCAAGAGTTTAGATCTTTAAGAGATTATGTCAATCATACTATAGATGAACTTCATTGTAGTATTGAAAAACCTACTGTAGTGGCTAATTCAATTGAGTTTAAACCTGTTATTACCCAAATGGTATCAAATAACCAATTTGGGGGACCATCAACTGAAGATCCAAATTTACATCTTATCAATTTTCTAGAATTATATGCTACATTTAAATACGATGGTGTTTTAGATGATGTCATAAGACTTAGGTTATTTCATTTCTCACTGAGGGATAAAGCAAAGATGTGGTTGAATTCAATAGCACCTGAATCTATCATAACTTAGGGTGATTTAGCACAAAAAATTACTTGCTAAATATATTCCACCATCAAAAATTGTGAAGCTTAGAAATGATATTACATCTTTTAACGAGATTGAAGGGGAATCTATTTATGAAGCATGGGAATGAATTAAAGAACTCTTAAGAAATTGTCCACACCATGTTATACCAGATTGGTTAAAAATGTAAACCTTTTATAATGGATTAATTGGTTCTCTTAGATCTATTATCGATGTCGCTGCTGGTGGTTCATTGATGTCAAAACCATTTCATGACGCTTATGCTTTAATTGAAGAGATGTATACCAATAATTTTCAATGGCCTTCTGAGAGGGTGAATCTAAACAAACTAGCCAACATTCATGAAACTGATGCATTTACTATATTAGCAAATCAAGTTGCTGCAATTACAAGGAAGTTAGAATAATTTGGAATGAATTTTTCTCTACCAATTTCTATGATTGAAGAAAATTCATTAGGCCAAATGGTAGATTCTCAAGCATCATTAGAAACTTTGAATGCCATAAATAATAAATAGAATAACCCATATTCAAATTATTATAACCCAGGTTGGAAGAACCATCCTAACTTCAATTGGTATATTCCAATTATTATAACCCAGGTTGGAAGAATCATCCCAACTTTAACTGGAATAACAATTCGGGTGGTAGTAATCAGCAATAAGGGAACAACAAAGTAAACTCATTAGGAAATTGGAACAACTAAGGGAATTATAATTATAGATCTATTTTTCCTCCAAGAATCAATAGTAATACACAGTTTAAGGATAAAAAGTTGTCTATAGAAG
This sequence comes from Phalaenopsis hybrid cultivar, assembly GCA_002079205.1. Taxonomy (NCBI): domain Eukaryota; kingdom Viridiplantae; phylum Streptophyta; class Magnoliopsida; order Asparagales; family Orchidaceae; genus Phalaenopsis; species Phalaenopsis hybrid cultivar. The sequence goes on from JXCR01116345.1 coordinate 56,961, forward strand.
AAGTGGTGTTACAAATGGGTAATCAGTTACAAAGTCAAGGAGTTATAATTAGAAATATTGAGAATCAACATGGGCAAATCACAAGTTCATTAAGTAATTGATCCCAAGGAACATTTCCTAGTAATACTGAATTAAATCAAAAAGACCAGAGTAAAGAGCAAGTTAAAGTCATACAACTTAGAAGCGGAAGAGAGTTGGAAGGTAAGGTTAAAAAAGAGATTGAAGTAGAGAGAGAAGAAATTGAAGAATCAAAAGAGGACGCTCCGAAATATTCTAAAAGACCTATTTCTCTGCCAAAAATTGATTTAGAGAAACCACCACCTTCATTTCCTTAGAGACATCAACAACAGAAGTTGGATAAGCAATTTTTAGAATTTCTAGAAATATTTAAGGAGTTTACAATCCATATTCCATTTGCTGAAGCCTTAAAACAAATTCCAAGCTATGTAAAGTTTATGAAGAATATTCTCAACAGAAAAAGGAAGTTTAAAGATAATGAGACTGGTACTCTTAGTGAGAAGTGTAGTGTTATAATTCAGAAGAAAGTTCTTGAAAAGCTTAAAGATCCTAGTAGCTTTACAATTTCATGTGCAGTAGGAGACAAATTTTATGGGAAAGCATTATGTGATTTAGGTGCAAGCATTAACCTTATGTCATTATCAATATTTAAAATACTGGGATTAAGAGAAATATCCTCTACTACTGTAACTCTGCAGTTAGCAGATCGTTCAATAACCTATCCTAAAGGAGTTGTAGAGATGTCTTAGTGAAAGTGGATCAATTTATCTTTCCTACTAATTTCATTATGCTAGATATGGAGGAAGATAAAGAGATACATATCATTTTGTGGAGACTTTTCCTAACCACAGGAAGAGAAATGATAGATGTGCAGAAAGAGGAATTAACAATTTGCGTCAATGATCAAACTGTTACTTTTAACATTTTAAAATTAATGAAATACCCTGCAAAAGATAAAGATGAAGAATGTTATAGAATGGATGTTATAAGATATCTGAGAAAATGTCATTTCAAGACTACTTATGAAGAAAAATCTGAATAAAAAGATTTTGAGCATGAGTAGAAGAGGAATTAGAACAATGTGTAAACCTTTTTAAGGAAGATTCAAGTTATGTTCCAGAAAGTTTTGAAGTTTTGGACACGGTAGACAAAGATAATTCATTTTGTCCATCTATTCAAAAACCTCCAAAACTTGAGTTGAAATTACTTCCTGAACATTTAAAATATGCCTTTTTAGGACTACTTTAGTTATAATTTCATTGAAGTTAACAAAGGAAGAAGAAGAAAAGGTAATGAAAATTCTAAAAAATTTTAAGAAAGCTTTCGGATGGACAATTGCTGATATTAAAAGAATCAGTCCTTCAATTTGTATACATAGAATTAATCTAGAAGAAAATTGCAAACCCAAGGCTGATGCACAAAGGAGATTAAATCTTGTTATGAAAGAGGTTGTTAAGAAAGAAATTTTAAAGTGGTTAGATGCTGGAATTATCTACCCTATTTCAGATAGTGCATGGGTTAGTCCAATTCATAGTGTTCCTAAGAAAGGAGGAGTAACTATAACTATGAATGAGCATAATGAGTTAATACCTACTAGACAAGTTACAGGGTGGCGAATATGCATTTATTATAGAAAATTAAATATTGTCACTAGGAAAGATCATTTTCCACTACCCTTTCTAGATCAAATGTTGGATAGAATAGCTCGGCACAAATACTTTTATTTTCTAGATGGATATATCGGTTATCACCAAATTCAAATATCTCCTGAGGATCAAGATAAAACATCATTTACCAATCCTTATGGTACTTTTGCTTTTAGAAGAATGCCCTTTTGTTATGTAATGCCTCTGCTACATTTCAATGATGTATAATGGCAATTTTTTGTGATTTAATTAAAAAAGGGATTAAGTCTTTATGGATGACTTTTTAGTGTTTGGAACTTCATTTGACTCATGTTTAAAACATTTATCTAAAGTTCTTAAGTGCTGTGAGGAAACAAATTTAGTCCTTAACTGGGAAAAATTCCAATTTATGGTAGTAGGAGGAATTGTATTAGGTAATCAAATATCAAAAAATAGTATGGAAGTAGATCTTGCTAAAATTCAAGTAAACGCTAATTTACCTTATCCAATAAATGTAAGGGAAATTAAGAGTTTTTTAAGACATGTTGGATTCTATAAGAGATATATTAAGGACTTTTCTAAGATTTCTAAGTCTTTATGCCATTTACTCGAGAAAGATGCAACTTTAAATTTTGATGAGGAATGCCTCAAAGCTTTTAAATTATTAAAAGAAAAATTAATCACTGCACCAATTATAGTTTCACCAAATTGGGAAAAACCTTTTAAATTGATGTGTGATGCTAGTGATTATGCTATTGGAGCTGTTTTAGGACAAAAGATATTGATAAAATTTTTGAAGTTATTTACTATGCAAGTAAAACTCTTAATGAAACTCAAATTAATTATAAAACAACTAAAAAAGAGTTATTAGCTATAGTATATGCCTTTGATTAATTTAGATCATATTTAATTGAAACTCATTATATAGTGCATACAAATCATTCTGCTATTAAGTACTTGATGAAAAAATACTAAACCGGGACTTATAAGATGGATTCTTCTTTTACAAGAATTTGATTTTGAAATAGTAGATTGAAAGGGAACTGAAAAATCAAAATGCTGATCATTTGTCTGGTCTTGAATTAGAAAAACCACTCTGTTTTGAAAAAGAAATTAATGAAAATTTTCCAGATGAAAAATTATTCCCTTTAAATGAGTGGTGTGTTCCGTGGTATGCCGACATTATGAACTATATTTTTAGTGATCTTAAACCCTATAGAATGACATACCAACAACAACAACAACAACAACAACAACAAAGCTCTAATCCCACTACGTGGGGTCGGCCACATGAATCCTTTTTCTCCATTGCGTCCTATTTAGTGAAAATTTATTTTCACTAACAACAAATGAGAAAATTTATTTCTGAAGATAAGACTTATTTTTGGGATGACCCATATTTATATAAACAAAGGATTTGATCATTCAAAGATGTGTACCATTAGAAGAAACTTATGAAATGATCCAAAAATGTCATAATTTTGATTTTGGGCGACATTTTGGTGTTGATAAAACAACATACAAAATTCTACAATCTAGATTTTATTGTCCTACAATTTTTAGAGATGTTAAGCTTAAATCAAAACTTGTGAAAGATATCAAAGAGTAGGCAATATTTCTAAAAGAAATGAGCTGTCCCTCAATTATATGCTAGAATTTGAAGTATTTGATGTTTGGGGATTAGATTTCATGGGACCATTTATACCATCTTTTGAAAATTTATATATTCTGTTAGTAGTGGACTATGTATCCAAATGGATAGAGATTGTTGCTTTACCTCGATGTGATGCTTAAAGTGTTACAAAATTTTTGAAAATGAACATATTTTGTAGATTTGGGATGCCGAGAGTTATCATTAATGATGAGGAAAGTCGTTTCAGAAATGTCATTATGGAGAAGTTATTAAAGAAATATCATATAAATCATAGGATTGTTACTGCTTATCATCCTTAAAAAGTGGTTTGGCTAAATTATCCAATCATTAAATTAATAGAATTATGGAAAAATCTATGAATCCAACAAAAATGGATTAGTCAGTCAAACTTGACTATGCTTTGTGGGCTTATAGGACTCCATATAGAACTCCTATAAGAATGTCCCCATATAGGCTAATATTTGGTAAAGCTTGTCACTTACCAGTTGAACTTGAGCTTAAAGCATATTGGGCTATTACAAAATTCAATTATAATTTAAAAGATGCTGGTGAGAAAAGATTGTTACAATTAAATGAGCTTGAAAAGATAAAGAATGAATCTTATGAGAGTGCCAAGATTTATAAAGAAAAGATGAAGATGTGGCATGATCGAAATGAAAGTGCTAAGATTTACAAAGAAAAGATAAAAATGTGGCATGATTAAAGGATTCTTACTAAAAATTTTCAGCCAGGGCAACAAGTTTTGCTATATAATGCAAAGGAAAAGATGAAAATGTGGCATGATCGAAAGATTCTCACTAAAAATTTTCAACCAGGGTGACAAGTTTTGCTATATAATGCAAGGTTAAGATTATTTCCAGACAAACTTAAGTCTAGGTGGATGGGCCCATTTATTGTGATAAAAGTTTATCCTTATAGAGCTGTGGATAGCAAAGATCCTAATTCTGAGATAATTTTTAATATGAATGGACATAGACTGAAACCTTAATATATAGGGGATCAACTAAAATATAATGATGGAATGATGTTGGGTCAACCAGAATGAGCACTGGTTATGTCGGGCTGACGACGTAAAACCAAGCGCTTTATGGGAGGGAACCCATACTTATCAATGTGTTTTTGCTTTGATTGTTGTTTTGAGTCCAATTAAGAAATTTGAGGTAGTATTTTTTAGTTAATTATGTGCTCTTAATGATTTTTAGACTTTATTTAGTGACCTAGACATGTTAGAATAAGAATTTGGACGTTAAGTTGACTGATGCAAAAATGTGCACAGCGCGAAAATTTAATCACATGTACAAATTTTGATTTCTAGAAGTTATAACTACAATTTAGTTGGAATAAACGTGTTTTGGTAGTTTCTAGTCGTGTCTAGAAGTTATGAGGGGGAATTAGGCCTATAAATAGAAGGAGTTTGTGAAGGAATTTCACCCCAAGTTATTTTTAGCCCTAAAAGTCTGAGAAAGAGAGAGATTTAGAGAAAATGTCTTCATGGGAGATGGATTTGAAGAAGAAGGAAGAAGCCATGAGGAAGAAGTTCATTAGTCAAAGTGCACAGGAGATGTATAAGGGTTTCTTAGCTGTTAGTATTGAAGGGATATCGGAGAAGATCAACAAGATGGAGAATACTATATCTGTGTTAGAGACTAAGGTGCTTGAATTGCATGCTCATCTAGAATGTATTGGGTGGCAACTTAAGACGCAATTCAGCTATACAAGTTGTATAGAGGAAGCAGATAAGACGATGTTTCTTAAGAAAAAGTGGATCGAAGATGATAGCATTAGAGCTCGTCACCACCGTCCGTTTTATTAACTCTATATTCCTAGAGAGACTACTGAGAGACAAGAATTCATTCCTTCTAATGAAGAATGACATTAAGTTAAGTATTATGAATTGTGTGTTTGGACTCATGTTTTTAAGTATGTTAGTGTTTATGCCTTGTGTTTAGTGTTGTGTCACTTATGTGCACAATTTTAAATATGTGTTAAGTGTTTTGTACTTAGGAAAATGTTCTCATCCAAGACTATTTGGAGAGAGAACTAAGTGTTAAATGTGTTTGTACTTGTTTGTGAGTTTTGTACTTAGGAAAATTTTCTTATCCAAGACTATTTGGAGAGAGAACTAAGTGTTAAATGTGTTTGTACTTGTTTGTGAATTAATATAAGTTTATTTTTATGAAAATTTGTGTTATTTTTAGCCTCGAGTTGAATTAATTATTATGGAGAATTTTGAGAGAGAAGGGAGTTATAGGAAGTAAAAATAGCCATTTAAGTGCTATGAGACCATTTAGGGGTGGTTTACTTAGGCTAATAGTGCATTTTACTTAAAATTAAAAATTTTGAAAATTGTGCACTGGAGCTTAAGCACCACATCTCGCGCTTAAGCTCCAGCCAACCTGAGAGGTAGGTGCCTAAGCGCCACTTACTTGTGCTTAAGCGCCAGTTCACAAAAATCGGTTCACGAAAGGTTAAAAGTGCATTTTAAATCCAAAAATACCATTTTTAGTCCCTCCTATTGTCTTCCCCAACTCATGTTCACAATTTTGAGGGCTACGACAAGTGAAATTTGGAGATTTCTTGGTGGAATTGAGTGAGATTTGCTAGATCCCAGTTCCTTAAGCTAAGAGCTTTACTTCTATGCAAAAAAATTGGATTTTCACCATATATTTTAAGCACATTTGGAATATTTTGAAAATTTACTATTCATGGTGAAAAGTGAAGAAAAATATACATAAATTGCTTGGAAAGTTTAGTTAGTTCTTTTGGAAGTTTAGTTTAGTGATTTAAACTTGATTTTTAAAGTTATTTTTGGAATTTATCAAAATTTGTACAATGACACCAAGAATAAAAACGAGCAGAGGAAAGAGCCAATTTGATTCGAGCAAATTTGTCAGTTCAAAAGCTCGGGATCGATATAGTGACACTCTACAGTCACAAAAATTGATTCACGAGCGATGTTTTAAGAGTCCAGGCGGAGAAGTAGAAGACATGATAGCCCACCGACAGTGGGAACAGTTCTGTTGTTTCTTAGTTGTCACAGTAATTTCTATTGTGAGGGAGTTTTATGCAAATCTTCCAGAGACTAAGGACGATCGAGTTATGGTTTGAGGGAAGTTGATACATTTTACTCCATAGGTAATCAACTTATTTTACCATTTACCACCAGGGACTTTATATTTTTTTGCAAATTATAGTCCTACGGAAGCGGAGTTATACGAGATTATTTCATACTTGATAATTGAGAGAGGACTTTGGAAGATTACCAATGAAAGGAGAGTAAATTTCTCAACTTCAAAGTTATGTGCACCTTCAAAGGCCTTACACTATTTCATTTTTGCTCGTCTGCTTCCTGCAAATCATCTCAATCAAGTGATCAGAGAGAGAGAGCGACGTTGAATTATTGTATTCAGGAGGGAAAGCCCATCAACATAGGGGCTTTGATTTATCACACTATCATCAGTTCAGCTGCTGCTGCTACTACTGCAGTTATGGGATTTGCTTCCTTGATATTTTCTTTATGCGAGCAGGCTGGAGTAAAGTATGATAAATGGGAGGAAGTTTTGTTGCCTCTGAAGCCCATTACAAAAGTGAATGTGAAGACTTATTTGGAGCATTCAATTTTTGGCTGGAGAGGAGAATTTTCCAGGAGCTATGGATTAAAGACGTCTGCTACATCTACCTCTGCTGCATCTTCATCAAGACCATCTGCTTCACGTGCTTCTACATCTTGAGGTGAGTCAACTAAGACTCAAGAGAAGTTATTATAGAAGATGATGACTTATATCCACTTTACTGCTGATAAAGTTCAAAATCTAGAGCAATTTGCTAAGCATACAAATAGGTATAATAGGAGAAAGACTGAGTTTGAGGAGAAATTATACCCAGCTTTGGAGGGCCTGATTAGAGGAGAGGAGTAGTACTTCCTCAATTTCCTCATTATCCTGACTATGAGCCTAAAGAAAAATGGTATAGTGGTGATTCTGAGAGTGGAGAGGAGTAGAGATGAGAGATGATATGAAATAATCTCGTATAACTCCGTTTCCCAATGGGTTTACTTGGTTGTTTCCCCATTGTTGATTATTACCACCCGAATTGTTATTCCAGTTAAAGTTGGGATGGTTCTTCCAACCTAGGTTATAATAATTTGAATATGGGTTATTCTGCTTATTATTTATGACATTCCAAGTCTCTAATGATTTTTGAGAATCTACCATTTGGCCTAATGAATTCTCTTCAATCATGAAAATTTGTTGAGAAAAATACATTACGAAATTGATCTAACTTTCTTGAAATTGCAGCAACTTGATTTGCTAACATGGAAAATGGATCAAATTCATGAATATTGGCTACTTTCTTATGATTTACCCTCTTAGAAGGCCATTAAAATTTATTAGTATCCATTTCTTCAATTAAAGTGTAAATGTCATGAAATGGTTTTGACATCAATGAACCACCAGCAGCGGCATCGATATTTGATCTAAGAGATTCAACTAATCTGTTATAAAAAGTTTAAATTTTTAACCAATCTAGTATAGCATGATGTGGACACTTTCTTAAGAGTTCTTTAAATCTTTCCCCCTTTCAAACTGATTAAAAGATGTAATATCATTTCTAAGCTTCACATTTTTTTATGGTGGAAAATATTTAGCTAGGAATTTTCGTGTTAAATCACCCGAAGTTCTGATAGATCCAGGTGTTAATGAATTCAACCACATTTTAGCTTTATCTCTCAGTGAAAAAGGAAATAATCTAAGTTTTATGACATCATCAGATATGCCATCGTATTTAAATGTAGCACACAATTCTAGAAAATTGGCAAGATATAAATTTGGATCTTCAGTTGGTGATCCCAAACTGATTATTTGATACTGTTTGGATAATAGTATGTTTAAGCTCAAACAAATTAGCCAACACAGTAGGTTTTTGAATACTACAATGAAGTTCATCTACAGTAGGGTTGGTATAATCTCTTAACGGTCTAAACTCTTGATGAATTTCAGGATTTTGATTATTTTGGTCTGTCATTTCTCTAAATTTTTTCAATTTTTTAAAATTTATAATTTTTTTGGTTTATCTAATTTTTCTAATAGTTCTTTCTAATTCATAATAGTTGGGCACTAGTCCTTCAAAACCTGAACTACGCATACACTAACATATAATAAAATAAAATAAAATTCAAAACACACACAGAAAATAAGATACAATACTTAAAGTTTAAATAAAACTTTCTAAAAATAGAAATTTTTCTTTCGATTCCCCGACAACGGCGCCAAAAACTTGATCCCTCTTGATGCTGCAAGTATGCAAAGTACAACAATAATTCAAATTATATTTTACTTATATTTCCTTACTTTACAACAAAACCAAAAACTTGATCCTGAAAAAAAATAAGAATTTAACTTTTAATTTATATATATTGGGATACTACGGATGTATACATTGTTATCAAGTAATATAGGACTTTTTGATTAAGACCTGAATATCGAACCCACAGGGAATTTATACAATATGCACTTTTAGAAAACTTCTATTTTTAAAAAGATAAAATTACTTAAACTCAATATATTTTGCAGTAATAAAAATTCATATATTTTTGGTATTTTTGATATTTTGACAAAATAGTAACAACTTAAAAAAATAATTAGAGCTTTGTAGATTAAAAGCACTTAATAATAAAAATATGTTTCTTCTTATCATGAATTAGTAATAAATATAGGAATTATGTTGAGGAAGTATGCAAATTGTGTTGTGTCAAATAGGAGCAAAAATATTCTTTACCCTTACTAGAGTTGCTATAAAGAACATTGGCTAATTTAAAGTTTAAATAGTTATGAAAACTGACTAGGCAGGGAATATACTAGCTCTCACTCTAGAGTTCCCTCGATTCCCTCCACCTGGGGGCTAACATCTCATATCATAACCTAAACAATAAACCAAGTTGGGGACTTTAACCTGTCACTTTAAAGTCCTCTAACTCTACACCCTTCAATGAATATTTCGCTATTTATGCCTGTCACTTTAAAGTCATCTCACTCTACACCCTTCAATAAATATTTCTCTATTTATTTGCACTCTATCATATGAACTACATTCCATTCATATAACCTCATGTGATTCTTTACAATTGTTGACTGAGATAATACCAGCCCGGTTCTTACATGTTCTCACAAAAAGTTTTAATATCTGGATTGGTCAAATCAAGAAGTAAATGAAGTGCATGAATTTAAATTATCACAACTTCTTCCAACATTAAAGATCAACACTCTCCATAGTTTCCATCCAAAACTTAATTACTTATCACTTTAAGAAGAAAGATAAAGAAAACTACTCAGAATCCATGGAAAAAATAAAACCACACTTTAGTTTAAAAGTAGAAATCATTGTTAAACCAACAACAAGTCTCAATTAAAACAAAAAATAGTCTCAAAACAAAAATATAAAAACTTATCTCAAGTTTTCTACCAAACTCTTGAAATTCCTTTGAATCTCTTCTCTTTACAATCACTCAAACTAAAATAACAAAAGGGATAAATTAAAATTAGAAGTGTTGCATGAAAATCTCTTCGAACTAACTCCCCAAATTGATGAACTTTCAAAACTTTTTAAGTATTTTCAGGACTCTTTTCAAAGTCCTCTCTTCTTTCTTTTATTGTTTTCTAAGAGGTGCCTTAGAAACTCTTCAAAATATGTCTAGATTCAATGTATTTTCCCAAGAGCTGCATCCTTTCATGATAAATTTCATCCATGGTAGTTATAACCACTTATTAAGCCAATGGGCGCCTCAAAAACCTCTTTAAAATTTGTAAGAACTGACTTTACTCGTCTATTAATTGCCACTGGCGCTTAAGTGTGGGGCCTTTGGCGCTTAGGTGTGACCTTCTCTATTTAATCTGCGATTAAGCGCCGGATTTGGCGTTTAGGCGCCAAAACTCTTTTGCACATTTTTCAAATTTTTGCTCCAAATTTGATCCCTTTTCACTCCTTTAAGCATTTTTTACCTTTTTATTTGTATCTGCAAGAAAAACACAAAAATACCTTCCATTAAAGTGCAATATCTAAAAAATAGGTATAAAAATGTGTCTAAGAACACTATATATTTTAGGTGTATCATCTAGCCATAATAAAAGTTAAGGAAACACCTATCTTATGACACACATCAATTCAAACATCCACCAACATCAATCAAATTGATCAATTCACACAAAAGCAAACAAAATACAACACAAACAGTCACAACTCACAAACATAATAAATTAAACTACATTGATAATGATGGGTTGCCTCCCATGAAGTGCTTAGCTTAACATCGCTAGCCCGATAAAGAATTTCCTTCAGGATCAAATTTCCATTTAACTAAACATTGATGAATCACCAAATCTTTTTCAGATCTTGGGATTCCTATTAAATCCTCAAATTAAGTTTTTCTTTCAACTTCTCAAAATTGATTTCAATTCTAGTTTCTCGAGTTTCTTTCTAGATCCTATAGTCTTCTACTTATATTTTCAATTTGCATATTAATATTATCCTTAAAATTTATAAGAAATGGATCTCAATATGATAATTATAGGTCTCTTAAATTTTTAGTTAGATTCTCCCTAGATGATTCAGATTCTAGATCAAATTCCACTAGGATATTCTTCTGTCTCAAGTTATCTTCTAATTCTTCCCATTGGTGTTGAGTAAATCGTGGAAGGTGTTCTTTTTATATTTATCTTAGTTGAGGAAATAGGGTTTTCTAATTCCATTAGAATTTCTTTCATTGGCCTTTCAATCTCCTTATCCTCATTTTTCAACTCAAAGTTCTTTTGAACATATCCTCCAATTCTCTTCTAATTCTTAGTTTGGTTTCTTTATCTTGCTCATCACTTTTCTCCTTATGGATTATCTAAGGGTCACTAGGTAAAATATCTTCAAGATTAATATTAATTGAGTCAACAATCAACCCCAGTTGGTTTTCTATATTCCTTATAGCAACCCCTTAACTTTTCAACTGATTTTCCATTTTATAAAGAACCTCTTTGATAGACATCTCATTCTCCTCATATGGTAGGTTAGAGTTAAAGTTAAAAGGAAAAGAAGATCCATAGGTATAGTTATCTGGATTATTCCAATTACTTGAAGTATCATCTTGATTACAGTCCCATGTTTGGTTTCCTTCTTCGTAATTGTTATTCCAGTTAAAGCTAGAAGGATTCTCCCAGCGTGGGTTATTGTAATTGAAATAAGGGTTATTTGAGTGATCGTCTATTGATACATCGAACATATATGCATTTTTAGAACCATATTTTATACTTATTTTTGGTGATATTGCACCTTAATGGAAGGTATTTTATGTTTTCTTGTAGGTTCTTGATTTGTACGACTTAAAGCAAAAAGGAAGTAAAAAACGATAGAATTTGAAGTCAAAATGATGTTTTTGAAGAAGTACTCAGTGCCGACCACGCTAAGGGTAGCGGCGACGACGCAAAACAACAAAACAACTGAAATTTTTACTTAGCGCTGACGGCGCCAAAGTCAGTTCAGCCCCCATTTCTAGAAGGTTTGATGTATTTGGACAATTTTTGAAGAGTTTTTGGAAGCACCTCTTGGAGAACCAACCTTGGGTTTTTATTTGGGCTGAAATTCATCAGGAAAGTGACTCCTTTTCGCTCCAAGACATTCCACCATGCTCCATTTTTGCCATTCTTCATAATCCATTTTCATTCCACCACCATATTGGAGTCCATTAGTGATTTTTCTTTTATATTTTAGAGTTTGTGTCGTGAGATTTAGTGTGAAACTTTCTGTAAGAGTGTTGAAGAAGAAGAAAAGTGAGAGATATCTTCTTCCTGCATTTCTAAGGAAATGCTTAAAGGGATTTGCTTTGAGAAAGAGTTTCAGATAAGTTTTGTTTATTTATTAGTGTTGTATGAACTTTCTTTTATATATAAAATTTGTATTTTGTTGTCTTTGTCATGAAGTCTGAGTAGTTCACTCTATCTTTCTCCCTACTCTGAGATATGGTGAAATGAAGAGAAAATATGATGTGTCAATATTAAAATATAAAATAAATTGTGATGATTTTTCGACTCCAAAATTAATTTACATTTTGATCTAGTCAATTGAATTGTTAAAATATGTTGTGAAACATATAATCTGGGAAATGGGGTATGAGTTCTACAACAGAGTGAGGATCACATTTGATTTCATGAAGGAGAAATTTGTTCATGGAATTAAGTGCAAAAGAAATATTCTTTGTTGGGGGTAGAATTGGAGAGTATTTAGGGTAACAGACTAAAATCCTCAATTCAGTCTTAGTGTTTAAAAACTAAAGTGAGAGTTAGCCTTCAGGTGAAGGGAAGTGGGAGCTTTGAAGTGGGAGTCGGTGTCCTCCTAGCCTAGCCATGAATTTAGGGAGTAAACCTAGAATTAGCCAATGATTTTCTATGCATTGTATCTGGGTAGAGAATTATAATTGCTCATATTTGGCACAATACATAATATAAACATTTATCTCATCTCATTTCACCACAACCTCATTGTAGTGGGAAGGATGCTTTTTCACATAAGAAATATTTATTACATAAACATAGTTAGTAGATTAGTATTTACCTTTGCATTTCTGTTTTGCTAATAGTTAAGTACTTTAGTTTTGATAACATCTCAATATTTAAAATTAGTGACTGTGATTTCGTTTGATTTTCTGTAAATTTTCTAGTAAAACTTATCATTACCAATTACACTTTCCCTGTAGGATCGATATTTGGGGCTTAAATAGAAAGTCTTTTATTACTTGATAATGATACGTATACTTGCGTAGAATCCNAATTTTCTTAAACAAAAGGCTTCTATCAGCAGGATCCAAGAAGTGGATAGTACTACAAGATTTTACCTTGCTTGCATCAAGTATAGGAGAAATTACAATTTCATTCACAATATCAAAAAAAATTAAAGGAGTTGGTTGCAGGATGACAATGAGATTACACAAGATGCTATTGGTTTGTTTCAAAAGTTATTTATCTGTCCACCTCAACAAAGTTTATGTTGATCCAGCTCTCCAATCTTACACCAATGTGATGAATCTTGTTGAGGTTCCTATAGAAGAAGAAATATCTAATGCATTAGCCACTATTGACTGTAACAAGACTGCTGGACTTGATGGATTCACATATGATTTTTATAAGAACTCTTGAAGGACAATTAAAGAGGATGTGGCAAAGGCTACACAATATTTCTTCTATGTGCTCAGCTCCCAAGCTATTTCTCTGCTTCAAATTTTTTCCTTATTCATAATACATCTACAAAGGAGAAGTGGAACCACTTCAGACAAATTAGCCACGCAACTTTTATTAGTAAAATTATTGGCAAAAGTATAGCGGGTATGTTACAACCTCACTTGGCTCAACTATTCAGTCCTACTTAGGAAGTATTTATTAAAGGAAGATGTATAGTGAATAATGTGCTTTTAGCCCAGGAGCTACTCTATGATCTTATCAAACCTTATAGAAGGGGAAACATAATTTATAAATTAAATTTGAAGAATTCTTATGACACAATTCATTTGGACTTAAAATCGGAAACATTGGTGGATAGGGGATTCCACAGTGACTTTTATAACTTAATTTCTATATGTCTGAATGATAATGCTTACTCCATATTTCTTAATAAAAGAACTCATGGATGCTTCAATGCCACTAGAGTATTAAAGCAAGGAGATCGCCTTTCTCCCACAATTTTCCTACTTGTTGTTGACTAGTTCTCAAGATTGTTGGGAAAGGCTATTTATAACAAGTCCTATAGTAAATATCATCAGAGATCTAACCTTGTAATTAGTCATCTGATTTATGCAGATCAAATTATTCTATTTTACAGGGCTAGCAAGACTGCTGTAGACGAAATCCACCAATGCTTTATGGATTTCAACCAAAATTTTGGCATGGTATTCAATCTAAAGAAATGTCTTCATCTCTTTAGCAGCAGGTCTACTGATACACCGAAGATATATGCATTTTAAGACTAATACTTTATAGTTATTTTTGATGATATAATACTTTAATGGAAGGTATTTTGATGTTTTATTACAGTTTATTGATTTTTAGAGCTTAAAGCAAACCGAAGCAAAAAGGATGAAATTTGGAGTCAAAATGACATTTTTGAGGAAATACTCAGCACCAGCAGTGCCAAGTTCAGCACCAACGACGCTGAACAACCAAAAACAGGAGGATTTTACTCAGTGCTGTGATGTCAGATTAGTGCCAATGACACCAAAGGCGGTTCAAACCCCGTTTCTAGAAGGTTCAATGTATTAGGATGATTTTTGAAGTGTTTTTTGATGCATCTCTTGCAGAACCGACCTTGGGCTTTATTTGGGGCTGAATTTCATCAAGAAATGGGCTCCTCTACGTTCATTTTTTGCTCCACAATGTTCCACCATGCACATTTTCATAATTCATCTTCATTCCACCACCATATTGGAGTCAATTAGTAATTTTACTTTCATTATTTAGAGCTTTTGTGGCGAGATTTAGTGTGAAACCTTCTATAAGTGTGTTGGACAAGGAAATAAGTGAGAGAGTTCTTCTTTCAACATTTTCAAGGAAAAGATACAGAACATTTGCTTTAAGAAAGAGTTCCAGATAAGTTTGTTTGTTTATTTAGTGATGTATGAACTTTCTTTTATATATAAAATTTATGTTTTATCGTATCTTTCTCATGAAGTCTAAGTAGTTCCCTCTATCTTTCCCCCTACACTAAGATATGGTGAAATGAAGAGATAAAATGAAT
The DNA here is from genome assembly GCA_002079205.1 of Phalaenopsis hybrid cultivar. Taxonomy (NCBI): domain Eukaryota; kingdom Viridiplantae; phylum Streptophyta; class Magnoliopsida; order Asparagales; family Orchidaceae; genus Phalaenopsis; species Phalaenopsis hybrid cultivar. The sequence goes on from JXCR01116345.1 coordinate 72,021, forward strand.
GTGTCATAATTAAAATAAAAAATAAATTGTGATAATTTTTTCAACTCTGAACTTAATTTACTTTTAAATCAGGCCAATTGATTTGTTAAAATATGTTGTGAAACATATGGTCTGGGAAATGGAGTATGAGTCCTACAACAGAGTGAGGGTCACATTTGATTTCATGAAGGAGTATTTTTTTTAAGAAATTAAGTGTAAATAAATTAAAAAATATTCTTTGTTGGGTGTAGAATTGGAGAATATTTTGGGTGACAGACTAAAATCCTCAATTTGGTCTTAGTGTTTAAAAAATAAAGCGAGAGTTAGCCTTCAGGTGATGGGAAGTGGGAGCTCTGGAGTGGGAGCTGGTATCTTCCTAGCCTAACAATAGATTTAGGGACTAAACTTAAGATTAACCAATGATTTTCTATGCACTATATGAGGGTAGAAAATTAAAATTGCTCCTATTTGGCACAATACATATCATAAACATTTATCTCATCTCATTTCACCGGAATTTTATTGTAGTGGGAAATATACTTTTTCACATAAGAAATCTTCATTACATAAACATAGTTAGTAGATTAGTAGTTCTTATTCAAAATTTGCATTTTCGTTTCGCTAATAGTTAAGTAATTTAGTTTGGTTAATATCTCAACATTCAGAATTAGTGACAGTGATTTCATTTGATTTTCTGTAAATTTCCTGTTAAAATTTATCATTGTTAACTTATACCTTCCCCATGGGATTGATATTTAAGGCTTAAATAGAAAGTCCATTATTACTTGATAATGATACATATACTTTAGTAGAATCCAATTATTAATTGCCTATAGTTATATATATTTTACACAACTTACTTTTCATATAAGGATCAAGTTTTTGGCAATGTATTGGTGTCAACTTCATAAATCCTTACATATAAGAAAATCAAGATCATCTATCTCATCGATATTTTCAAAAGAGTTAGTGTTTATCATCTGTCCAAATAAATTTTCCTGAATGACTGGGGGATTATGAGGATGACACATTGCATAACGATCTAATTTTCTTAAAATATCTGCAATTTGAGAAGTTAAAATATTTAATATATCATTTTCATAATAATTCATCATTTTTACAACAGTTCTAAAATATATTTTTTCTCTCTTAATCCTCCTGACAGTTCTCTCTATTTTTGAGTCATATAATTCAAGGTTTGCAGCTTCTGAACAACACATACAAATCTAGATACTTAACTAATAGGATGGATGTCAAGCATGTTAAACAAAAAAATATTTTTGGTATTATAAGTTTATATATATATATATATATATATTATCTTTTATTTTTATTTAATATAAACACATAATAATAAAACAAACTAGCTAATAACACTACAATTTTCAAATCTAAGTCTTCTAAGTTCAACTAAAAATTCTCATAATTTTTTTACTGTAGTTTCCCTGGAAATGACGCCAAAAACTTAACCCGGTTACATAGGAATTTAACTTTTAAAAGATGGCCAAAAAACTTTTAGTGTGCAAAATTGATATGTTATAAAATTCAGAAATTAATTTACATGTTAGGTGTACTATACAAGTATATGTATCGTTTCAAGTAATATAGAGCTTTCTTTAATAACCCCAATATCGATCCCACAGAGAAGTGAGGTAAAAAATCCCTTATGATAAGTTCTAGTCTACTACTATAAAGTCTTAGTTCAGAATGTTGATTAAAGGGGTTTTTCTGAAAATCTTAAATCTAAAGATAACTTATCTAAATAAATTGGTTTAGAGAATTTTGAGATGATAAAAACTACCCTTTTTATGCAATGACCTAGATAATGTGTAGGAATGAAATGCTTAAAATATAATTTTGCTAGCATCAAATAGGAGCTTATCTATTTTTTACGTATTCTGAGCATAAAAAACAATAGCTAATCTAAAGCTGGTGTCAGCATGTATAGTAGTGTTGGCTAGGTTTTAGCCTCTCACCTCTAGATTACCCATTGTGCCCTCTCTATATAGCCTGCCGGTGACCCTTAGTTTTAGCTCAAGACCAAATTGATAAAAGAATCTAGCCTGTCACCCTTGAAACATCAATTCTATGCTTATTTAATCTTATCTTCCTATCTATTTGCACTCTCCCTTGGGCGATCACCATGGCTCTTTCTAAAGTGAAATGTGGTGCTCACTAGTTAGAGAAATCTTAGCCCTTTCGAGTCTATAAGTTTCTTAAGAAGTTTTAACAAAATAAATAACCACTTTGCAAAGTAAATGAAGAACCAGTGAAAATAACACAACAATTTTTTGGAATAAAAGAAGTTCTAAAAAAATCAAATCCACCACTTAACTAATTCTTATTACAAGGAGAGAGGAAAACTACTCAAAATTTATGGGGATGTCAAAACAAAACATATTTATAAAACTGAAACCCAAAATATAAAAGAAAAGATACAAATACTTATCTCAAATGTTTCCTCAAGCACTCCTCTGAAATTCGCTAACTTCTCTGACTCCGCAAGGCTCTTACAAGACTCACAATACTCCAGAAATTACAGCGACTCACAAAACCTTACTAGGGTGATCGCCCACTCTATATGGAATCCTCCATTTCTTAAAATGACTCTAAGACTCTCTTTCAAAAACTCCTAAAAATTCCCATTTAAATACACATTAATTACCCCTCATTAGAGGCGTCATCCCCTCTATTTAAAGAGAAACCAAATCCCTCTTTGTTTTTCTAGAAGTCACACCCCTTCACTCCAAGAGACACACCCTTTTACTCCAAGAGACATGTCTCATCATTTAAAAGCCTTTCCAAGTCTCTAACTTCATTTATTATCATCTTAGGGCATGCAAGTTGCACAAAGGCTTCCAGAACATCCTGGAACCACCAAAAACCATCCAAACCCTCCAGTTGATGATTTTTGGCACCTAGGCACCATTTTCACGTCGTCACCGGCGCCTAGCCACCCAATAATGTCATTTAGGTGCCAACCTGCAGGAAACTTCACTATTTTTTCTCCGTTTCACTCCTTTTTAACTCTATTTTGCCCCGTTTAGCTCCAAATTATTCTACCTACAAGATAAGCATGAAAATAATATTTCTTTGAAGTGTAATTTCATTCAAAAACATGTGATAAATGTAAAAGACATTAAACATAGAAAGACATATCGAAATGTACGAGGTCAAAATTTTTTCTTGCTCGTTTTGACTCCAAATTGCACCAATTTTGCTTCATTTCTCCAAAAATCTATTTCTTTCACTGGAACAAAAAACATGCAAAATACCTTCCTTTAAAGTGCAATATCAAAAAAAATGTGCGTAAAATGAACATTAAATGTATATTAAAAATAACTAATTTTTAGGTGGATAACTTATCAAGTTTTGGGCTGTGTCAATCATTAGGGTCAGATCGCCTGATCGTTTTTTACTCTTTTTAGACTTTCAAGCTAAGACGATCAGTTTTGCCTTCACTGACCCAATAAAGATCCAAGGAAGGGGCGTAGTCATGAGAAATGACTTAAAAGATGCCAACTCTACCTTAATCTTGCCCTTGGACTCTATAACTCTCATGTAGTCATAGTGAACTAAAGCATATTAGCTTAGAACCCTGTTTTAGCCCTTTAACTAGATGTAGCCTTATTTGTGTTATATCTAGTTAACTCTTGATTTGATTAACTCTAGGTAAATTATAGTTTAACCCTCCAATATATGTCAATCTTAGGTTATCTTTTTTTATTGAACTGATTTAAAATAAATATTGAATTGTTTACTAAACATAACAAGCTTTAATTCCAATCCAAGTTTTCTTGGCCAAACATAGTAAAAATAGGCACATTAGTCTACAAAATTGGCCTAAATATTTCTTTTTAAATTTAAGCTTATTCTTAATTTATAACTCATCCTTTTATACTAACTCACTTTGGTCCTATTCTTAAATCAAAGTGAATGTAATCACATTTTTTTTAATTTTGGCTATCTTAAATAATGATTTAATAGACGACTGAAACTTCTTCTTACTTTATTTAAGCTTAACAGGTGACCTAATAAATGCTTATTAAATTATGTTAACCTTAGCAACTCTAAGCCTTGCATCTATTTTTGCATAACCTACCTTAGCGATCTTAGCTGTTGTTTAGCACCACTTAATCCTTAAGTGATTAACATAATAACCTTATTTTACTATGATATAATTGACTCAATAGGTATGACCCTTGATCCCAAGACCAATTATTTATCTATAAGGCGCTAATTGATCCATTAAATTTATGCCCCTTATTGATTATCTTAGAAACCTTTGCCTTAAAAAGCCATAGTTGAATTTGTGGACTAGCTATCCAAAAGATAATCTTTAGTTGCCTAGTGATCCCACAGTTATTATATTTTATAATATCATAATTGACTACATTCTGTTGTTATACCATTACTGAGTATGGATATTACTACATTTTTTTAGTTTTAGGCGTACCTCTTAAACATGTTTGCCTACACCACGTAACTCTAAGTTAAATAAGCTAAATCATATTAGTATCCATTTCTTGCATTATAATATTTTATATCTTAAATGGAAAGTACTCATTCTGATAAATTACTTGAATTACAAATTAATAAAGAAATAACACATCATTAACTGAAATGATGCACATAT